>CAUYON010016518.1:0-24026 GCA_963573935.1 Arctocebus calabarensis | reverse complement strand
GAATATAAATTTCTTAACACAATAACTAAGAAAATGCCATGAAGGCTATGTTAACCAGTTTGACGAAAATATTTCAGATTGAATATAAAACCAGCACATTGTACCCCATTATTGCATTAATGTACACATCTATGATTTAATAAAAAAAAAGAAAAAAAAATGAACCAAGTATGCTATCCTCATATATCTTAAAAGTCAAAGAGAAGAGTTGAGACATGTATATCAAACAACTAGACACTAAAGTTTTAAGAGCCAAAACTGTAGTATTGAGGAATTGTAAGAATATTAAGGAACTTTTTCTAAGTAGATACTATTTTGACAAAGTATTCCTAATCACCCTCAACTAGAAAATTGGCATCTGAGCAAGATTTTGAGGGAATTCAGACACAGAAAAAAAGAAGGTGAGGAAGTGAAATTGGAGTAAAGGAACGCACAGCCCAGACCCTTTGGGACATTCCCCTAGGGCAGTCAGGCACGCAGCTAGCTTATTCAGCAGCAACAGGAATTCTGGAATAGTGGAAATTGGTAGGCACGCAGAATCACAAAGGTAGACCAAACGGGACTACGGAGCATCTTGAAGGTGAGTCCCTGAAGTGGGGATTCCTTTTGAAGTTATTAAAGTGTTTTTTTTTTTTTTTCAAATTCACCAGACCAAGGCAGTGCCTCAGAAACTTCATGCAGACAGAAACACTGAGTGATGGCATGAAGAGTGGAGAAGATGGGCCCAAAGTTGCTATGACAGTGCAGGAAGAATGCTGAGGAGCGGCCACCGAGAAGCTTGCAGCAAGGAGGGAGGAGATCAGAATTCCTCCCCCATACTCCAACCTGATCCTAGGCCTGGAAAGAGGCAAAGAAAGCAGCAGAATGTCTGGTTTAATAACCCCAGGAAGAAAGGGCTGCTTGAATGACAGTATGTTTTAACATAAATATTCATACTCAGATTTCTATTTCCAGTAAAGAATATCTTCCTTGGCTTGGTGCCTTTAGCTCAGTGGCTTCAGTGCCAGCCACACACACCTGAGCTGGCAGGTTCAAATCCAGCCTGGCCTGCCAATGATAACTACAACCAAAAATAAAAAATAAAAAAAAATAGCCAGACTTTGTGACAGGTGCCTAATGTCCCAACTACTTAGGAGGCTGAGGCAAGAGAATCGCTTAAGCCCAAGAGTTTGAGGTTGCTATGAGCTGTAACACCACAGCACTCTACCAAGGGCAACATGGTGAGACTGTCTCAATTAAAAAAAAAAAAATCTTCCCTTCAAAAGTAATTACCAAATGACATCACAGAAAAAGGTGGAGCAGGGCACACAAACAATTGGTCTCTTGACTAAAGAAACCAGTAAGTTGACAAATACTGACACAACCAATTTTATCAGAAGTCTGGGAGCTAATAAAAAACCTGAACTAACAAGAAGAGTGCTTAATGAAGATAAAGGAAGCTGAATTTGGACTTTTTTTTTTTTTTTTTTTGTAGAGACAGAGTATCACTTTATCACCCTCGGTAGAGTGCCATGGCATCACACAGCTCACAGCAACCTTCAACTCATGGGCTTAGGTAATTCTTCTGCCTCAGCCTCCTGAATAGGTGGGACTACATGTGCCCACCACAATGCCCAGCTATTTTTTTTGTTTTGCCGTTCGGCTGGGGATGGACTTGAACCCACCACCCTTGGTATATGGGGCCAGCGCCCCACTCACTGAGCCACAGGCGCTGCCCAGGAAGGTGAATTTGGGAAAGCACTGTGGCCTTTTCTGCCACTTGGCTACCACCCCTCACCCTCAGCCACAAGGATGGTAGCCTATATTCCTACTGTGCCTTGCTGATACCTGGGGGCTAATATAAACCTTACTTTTCAAATATTGCATGTGTGCATTTTTTTTTAATTTATTTCATGTTGTTACTTGAAGGTTTTTTTTTTTTAACTCTTTTTTTTTATTATTAAATCATAGCTGTGTACATTAATGCAATCATGGGGTACAAGGTGCTAGTTTTATATACAATTTGAAATATTTTCATCAAACTGGTTAACATAGCCCTCACTGCATTTTCTTATTTATTGTGTTAAGACATTTATATTCTACATTTAGTAAATTTCACATGTACCATTGTAAGATGCACCAGAGGTGTGGTCCCACCAATTACCCTCCCTCCACCCATTCTCCCCCATCCCCTCCGTCTCCCCTTTCCCCATATTCTTGGGCTATAATTGGGTTATATGAAAGCTATAAATTAGTTTCATAGTAGGGCTGAATACATTCGCTACTTTTTCTTCCATTCTTGAGATACTTTGCTTAGAAGAATATGTTCCAGCTCCATCCATATAAACATGAAAGAGGTAAAGTCTCCATCTTTCTTTAAGGCTGTATAATACTCCATGGTGTACATATACCACAATTTATTAATCCATTCATGGGTTGATCAGCACTGGGCTTATTCCATGACTTAGCAATTATGAATTGGGATACAATAAACATTCTGGTACAAATATCTTTGTTATAATGTGATTTTTGGTCTTCTGGATATATTCCAATCCCAAAACCAGCAGAAGAAAAAAAATAACCAAAATTAGAGCAGAATTAAATGAAATTGAAAACAAAAGGATTATACAACAGATCAATAAATCAAAAAGTTGTTTTTTGAGAAGGTCAATAAAATAGATAAACCTTTGGCTAACCTAGCCAGGAAAAAAAGAGTAAAATCTCTAATTTCATCAATCAGAAATGATAAAGATGAAATAACAACAGATTTCTCAGAAATTAAAAAGTCCTTAATAAATATTACAAGAAACTCTATTCCCAGAAATATGAAACTCTGAAGGAAATATACCAATACTTGCAAGCATGTCACTTTCCTAGACTTAGGCAGAATGAAGTGGAAATGTTTAACAGGCCTATATCAACTTCCGAAATAGCATCAACTATACAAAATCTCCCTAAAAAGAAAACTCTGGGACCAGATGGCTTCACATCAGAATTCTACCAAATCTTTAAAGAGTACTTATATTACTCAACCTTTTCCAAAATATAGAAAAAGAAGGAATACTACCTAACACATTCTATGCAACAAACATCACCTTGATTCCCCCAAACCAGGAAAAGACCCAACAAGAAAAGAAAATTATAGACTGATATCACTAATGAATATTGATGCAAAAATATTCAACAAGATCCTAACAAACAGAATCCAGCAACACATCAAACAAATTATACACCATGGCCAAGTGGGTTTTATCCCAAGGTCTCAAGGCTGGTTCAATATACATAGATCTATAAGTATAATTCATAACATAAACAAATTAAAAAACAAAGATCTTAAGATTCTCTCAATTGATATAGAAAAAGCTTTTGATAATATCCAGCATCCTTTCATGATCAGAACACTTAAGAAAACTGGCACAGAAGAGATATTTCTTAAATTGATAGAGGCCATCAACTGCATGTGTGCATTTTGACTTGTCTTGTGGTTCCCTGAGGGACTGGTGCAGATGCTGACCTTTGTTCACTCCTGTTCCCTTGGGCAGAGTGGCATTCCAGGTAGCAGTAGTATCTGTTAAGAAACTTAAACACATACACTACGTATGCCTGCCCAGGACAATGGATAGGCAAGCAAAAGACAGACCCCAAAGCAGGGGAAGGAGGATGCTACAGGGGAAGTTTCTAGGGGGAGTAAGGACTGGTGAGTGCCACTTCATATATTGTGGAAGCTACAGTGTGCAGCACCCATGCCCAAGACTGATGCTTGCTCAGAAAAGAACTGAAAAGGCCCTAGTTTGTCTATATAGTAGACCTGTGGATTCTGCCAAGCAGGAGGTAAAGGCTGAAGTAGAGTTACAAGTAACCTGGCTTAGCAATGAAGAAATGCCTTGGATCAGGGCTACTCTGTAAATATTAGGAGAACGTTGTTCTCCTTTTTCTTTATGTCTTCAAACATTTAAGGAAGTCTGTCAGGCCATTGGCTGATCACTGAGATAACAGAACAGAGACTTCAGTAATCACACATCAATAGAATTGAGACTTTGATAATGATACACTATAAAAATATATAATTTTCATTAAATTGTTTGGAAAAAAATCCCTAAACAGGTAGCAGCCCTCAACAGTCAACAACAGACCCTGGTTTAGGGGTAAAATGTGATATCCAGAGTCACAACATAATAATATTCAAAATAACCACTTCTCAACCAAAACAATTATAAAGTGTAACCAAAAAAAAACAAACAAACAAAAAAAGGAAAGTATGTCCTATTCATGACAAAAAAAATAAACTGACAGAAACCTCGTCTCACGAACTCAAACACTGGGCTTACTAACAAGGACTTAAGGAGCTGTCTTAAATATGCTCAAATAGCTTTAAAGGAGACAGAGACAAAGAGGTACAACAAATCAGGAAAGGGAAGTATAAACAAATAGATAAGATCAGTAAAGAAATTACACAAAGGAACCAAATAGAAATTCTGGAGTTGAAAAGAGTAATAGCTGAAATAAAAAATTCACTAAAGATGTTTAACAGTAGATATGGGCAAGTAGAAGAAAGAGTCAGACAATCAGAAAACAGGATACAGTTTAAGCAACAGAAAGAAAATGGAAGAAAAATAAACAGAGTCTTAGGAACCTGTGTTATACCATCAAGCACACCACCATACGTATATGTGAGTTCCAGAAGAAAAAAATAAAGAGATAAAGGGGCAGAAGGAATAGCTGAAGAAATAACGGCAAACTGCTAAATCTGATGACAGACATGAATATACATGTCCACAAAGCTTTAAAAACTTCAAGAGGGATACACTCAAAGAGATCTACACTGAGACATGTTATAATCAAACTGTCAAAAGTCAACAGCAAGCCAACAGCAAATCTTGAAAATAGAAAGAAGAAACTTGTTACACGCAAAGGATCCTCAATAAAATCAACTGCCCATTTTCTACAAAGGCTAGAAGCAGTGGGCTCCAATATTCAGAGCATTGATAGAAAAAAATTGTCAACCAAAAATCTTCTGTTGGCACAACTACTGAAATGAAGGAAAAATAAAGACATTTTCAGATGCTAAAGATAAATTCTTTGGGCTAAAAGGAAAGAACATTCAACAATATCTCCAAGCCAAATGAAGAAATAAAGATCCGTGGTAAAAGGTAACTGCATAGGTAAAGATAAAACAGTACAATAATATTTTTTGAATGTCAACTCCTCTTTTTGTTTCCTATGTGATTTAAAACACTAATGTATACAATAATAATTATGAATGTATATTAAAACAATGTAAATTTGTAAACCCACCACCACACGAGAGAGAGGAGCAGAATTGTACAAGAGCAGAGCCTTCAACTGGTACCAATTCAGCCTGGAATGGCATAAATTTATGATATTAATTGTCATCTCCATCGTAACCTCTAACCAAATAACTAAAAAGTATATAGAAAAGGAAATGATAAGATGATCAAAAAACTACACTAGAAAAAGGAAATCAAACACAAAAGAAGGAAATATTTGGTACTAAGTGAGAAAAAGTTAGACATAAAAGGCTATGTATCATCTTAGCCCATTTTATGTTGCTATAAAAGAATAACCAAGACTGGGTGATTTATAAAGAGAAGAGTATTTATTTAATTCACAGTTCTGCAGACTGAGGAGTTCGAGGTCTTGGTCCTGGCTTCTGGCCAAGTCTTTCATACTGCCATGATGTTGGGGAGAAGGTCAAGGGGGAGGTGGACATATGTGAAGAGGGGGCATTCCACAGGTATCCTAGCTTTAGTAAACCCCGCTCCCGGGAAGAAATCCATTCCCACAAAAACTAATCCAGTCTCCCAAGAATGAGAACTCACTAGCGAAAGACCACCACCCTGCACTTCATGAAGGATCAACCCTCACAGCCCAAGCGCCTTCTATCATGTCCCACCTTCCTGGAGATCAAATTTCAACATGAGCTTTGGTGGAAGGAAAGAAATCACATCTAAACCATAGCACATGGTATATGATTCCATTTATGCACAATGACCAAAATGGGTAAATCCACAGGGACAGAAAGTAAACTTTCTTTTATGGTAGTTATGAGGGGAAAGGGTGAGTAACTGCTTAGTGGGTACAAGGATTAGTTGGGGGTGATGAAAATGTTTTGGAAGGTGGTGGAGTGTACTAAACACTACTGAATTAACTGTAAAATGTTAATTTTCTGTTACATAAATTTCACCTCAACAACAAAAATCTGGGGAAAAGTAATGACCTTTTCTGTTGTTTTCACTCTATTAGTAATAACAAGCAAATAAGCAAAGCTTATTTCTTATAAGAACAGACTGAATAAAATTAGTTCTTACAAAGAAAGATCAGAAGGAGTTTTGGTATCTCAGCCTGGCCTCTACTCAGAATACCTTAATCCAGTTGCAAATCCAAAATCTCCTGAAAGCAAATTTAAATGCATGTTCTTTCTCCTGGTGCACTTTGGTATTGTCAAAAGACTCAAAGTTTAAAATATATAAAACAAAAAGAAGGAAAATACCCAAAATACCCATGTCTGGGTCCTCCCAACACAAAAGAATTATTATAATTAAACCCTACATTTCAGATAGCAAAATTTAACCTGCAATCATTACTTTAAACACTAATGTATATTCTGGCTTCTCTTCAAATTGTATAAATCTTTTACCTTTAACTAGAAAAACCATGCTCTTAAGTTTCAACAATTAAAATGTTCCAAGGAAGGTCTTCCCAGGAAGTTTAAATACCCATAATTATACAATGACAATATCTGAATACACGAGGTTAAACCAGTCTTATCCTGTGTAAACATTTTATAAGTTTGCCTTACAATTCTTTGATGTCCTTTCAATTGCCTAATAAAAACCAAAGAAGAGAAAAGGCATTCCCTAGCATCCAAGAAAATTGGTATGTCACACACTACCTCAAGGAAATAGGTACAGTCACCAGATTCACGGGAGAAAATAAAAGCCAATTCTCACAAAGTCAGGCAGCAACAAGGATGCAATCAAATCTTTCCCATTTCTTTTATGTTCACCTCTCTCCTCCTCTCTGGGGATCTTTCTTTATCTTTTTGATCAACTGTCTCCCTCTGCCTACCCAGTTTTGGCTTCACGTGATCCAGCAGAGCCAAACCCACACAAACTTCATCTGACTTTTCCGCTCCAGTAACCACTGACCCCAGAAATCAATCTGTCTTGAACGGTTTCTCAGAGTATTCTTAAGGGCACAGAAGGCTTGTGAGCACCTCTATCTCATTATTTCTGTGGGCACCTTCTGACAGTGACAGCTACTGTTCAATCAGCTGTGAGGAGGGCAGGATCATGTGATCCAGAGCTTATTAGAAAGAGGTGTGGGTGGCCAGGTGCACAGGCTCACACCTATAATCCTACACTCTGGGACGCTGAGGACAGAAAATTGTTCAAGGCCATGAGTTCAAGACCAGGATTCAAGACTAGACTGAGCAAGAGCAAGACCTTGTCTTTACAAAAAAGTAGAAAGATTAGCCGGGCATGTGATGTGTGCCTATATAGTCTATTTTCCCAGCTAATCAGGAGGATGAGGCAAGAGGATTGCTTGAGCCCAGGAGAGTAAGGGTGCAGTGAACTACGATGATGCCACTGCACTCTAGCCCAGCGGACAGAGGGAGACCCTGTCTGAAAAGGAAAGGGGGTGTGTGGGGAGATGTGAGGAAGGGAATAATGAAGTCTTAAATACCGCTACCTTTTAATCTAATTTCATAATCTCTCCTGTAACCTCTCCTACAACCTAATCAAAGTATTTAAGGGCTTTCTCAATGTCTGAGAAAGCAAACCACTACTGTAATTATTCCTCTTCAATTATACAGTTTCTAGTTAAACTTCAGAATACTTCCCCTTCATTCTGCCACAGTAACTCTAAGATGTTACAGGTCTGACAATGGTTTTAAATCATTATGGCTAATAAAGATTCCTATTAAGGAGACCTCCAAAAGTATCTTTGTTGTCAGCAAATGGCTAGAACAGAAGCAAAATCTAAAGTGGTTCTGCATATTATGGGTTACCATAAAGCTCAATAGCCAATCAACAATCAAATCAAAAATGCTCTATGTCTTTTCTCACCAAATAATAGATCTAAAACAAGGAGGATTCTGCTTCAGAAAAACTCAGATCCTTGAAATACAGAATCTGGGATGCAAGTCCAGAGATCCAGGGAGAAAAGCCAGTAACACAATCCACGCTTGGGGAAACATAAAAGAAGAAGGTATGAAGCCATTTGTATATTATACCCCCTAATAAAAGGTTAAACTGAGACCTTTGTACTCTTACTCCATTTCAATTGTAGAGCTGACTTGAAGAATACCTCTCCCATCTGCGAACTCACAAGTGAGACTTTGCTCAGTAAGAGAATAAGACATTCATTTCAAATTTTAGGGATAAAGTGAACTAGAAATAACTTATAAGAAAAAAAACTGAATTAATGTTGAGGCTAATGTCACTCCTGCACTGAATTAACTTTCAGAAGCATTAGGTGGAATTTTATTAAACCCACACATTGAGGAGTTGTATCAGCTTTGGAATTATTCAAAACTGAATTTGAGTCCTGGTTCTGTCATTTTCCACTTGTGTGATCTTGGCCAATATATTCAACTTCTCTGGGCCTTAATGTCCTTGATCTGCCAAATAGAAGCTCCACAGCTTATGTCAGGAGTCTGTGCTTACTCATTTGGACGGTCACCCAGCATAAAGCAAAGGGCAGGGCAAGAGTTAAATACCCATCTTCTCACCCACTTCCTGATATTTCAATTCTAGATGATCCCATTTACTTTGTGTTTAGGTTGCTGGCATCATCTCTTCACTGACAGCGTGCTAAGAAATGAGCTATTATCTGCACATACCGATTCCTTCCATATTATAAAAGGATGCTGCATGCAAATATGATAGTTTATTCAAAGAAACCTTCTATAGGCCCAGGCTTCTGTAAACTGTCCATGTGTACCTGCTCAGCTGCACTAGCTAATTGTTTCAAGGGCCCTTTGAAGCCTAAAGAAAACCCCACACAGGTATCCTTGAAGGGTAAGTTTTATTTATTGCCAAAGGCTCATTTTCTCTCCAGATTTGATTAATCACCGATTCACTTTAGATTCACTGATTTTGAACTCATGTTTCCCTTTATAACTGTTTGCAGGTGTCAACTGTTAATTTTCCAGTCAAGTTTTTGTCAGTCATGCAAAAAATTTTAGGACTATTCTTATTTTTATACAAAGGAGTCCACCCTGTTTGATAAAATGAAGGTAAAGCTAGCACACCAAAGTTAATCAGGAAACCAGAATCTAACATAGAATCCATCAACATTTAGACTTAAATCAATCACATCCTAAGCCCATGAATTCCTTCTTTCTAAAGAATGGAGAAATCATTTGGGGGAACCTATACAACTTCACCAAGGATTCAGCCCCTCAAAGAACTTCATCTCTGGTGCTGTTAGTTTTCTTTGGGTCCTGGTTAACCTTTGCTGTTAATCACAGGCAAGTAATGAGAGAAAATGTGTGTGCAACAGAGCTTACAAAGAGCCAAACACTTCTGTAAGAAATCTACACATATTAACTTTAATGCTCACAATAACCTTGTGAAGAAGGTGTTGTAATTAACACTACTTTACAGATGGGGAAACCCAGGCATAGAGAACTTGCATAATGTGCTCCCGGTCAGAGAGCTAGGAAGTAGGACGAGGATTCAAATCTAGACAGTCTGATTCAGAATTCTTGGGTCAGTCTACCTTCCTGCTGCCTCCACTGTACTGGGAAACAGAGGCACTCAACAGCCTCATTGTTCTTACTCGTCTCCCCATCCGTCTCTGATGAATGATCTCATGTGCATAAGACACAGGTTCACATAATCACTTCACTTGGCATCTCATCCTGTCTTCTCCTGTTTAAATCCTATGCCTTACTTTTGAACTATTTTCATAAACAACTTTACTCACCATTCCCCAAGAAAGTGCTGAATCCTATTTCAGTGCCCCTTGCAGTGTTAGAAATAGGTACTGCAGGTAGTCACACCATTCATGATTCAGATATTAGAGCTCACGTCTTCTAAATTTTGCTTTACCCAAGGGATATTAGGAAAGAGGGTCTCTCTAGAGCCATGCAAATTGGTTTAATCCTTCATAAATGCCTAATTATTTTTTCAACCTTCATTTGAAGGGATTTTCACTTTATTTAGTAAATAATTAAGATATCACAAATAAGTGAGCAAGAAAATACAAATCTTAGGCTCTTCTCAGTTGGCCTACATGAGTAATGATAATCAAAAATGAAAACTGCGTACCTCTCCTAACCAGGACCAAAACACCAGTCAATAAACTAATGAACAGAATGAACAGTGACTACCATCAGAATCAATAAACATCCAAGTTAAAAAAAAAAAAAAAACTCTGACCTTTAATATCATGCATTTTTTTAAGCTAATAATACACACCTAGGCTTTTGCAATGGCATCCCTGGCATTGGTAGATTTTTCATATGTGATCAAGTAGAACAGATGGTCCCTATAATCAGTGTCTGACAGGTAGGTCAGGCTATATTCCTGAGTCAGATAACCTACGTATCACAAAATCCTTTAACTTCAAGGAGCTCACATTCCTGCACATAGAGGAATCTGAATCCATACCTACATTTAAAGTTAACTCTGTCTCTCACAGACCTATGTATGAACACACACACACATAAATCAGCTATCATTACAGATTTATTGTTAACATACATTCAACTAATACAAATATATCTCATAAGGTTGCTATAAAAACTAATGGGTCACTGTTTTAAAAGCACCTAGTTATGGTAAACACTCAACATATCATGTTTGTTGTTACAGTCTTTATCATCAACCTAAGAAATGCATTACATTTCTTTATCATCAACCTAAGAAACGTATTACGTAAACTTACAATCTGTGACTATACATGCATGTATAGTCACAGATTGTAAGTTTATGATTTTCCCCAATTTTGATAAGAATATGACTAACGGATTTTTGTAAAAATGTATCCACATTGTAATCACATTTACTTTCATTTCTGTCCATTTTCATAAAATGAGAATTTTCACTGACAGCACTGTTTAACCTAGCTTAGCAAATGGATAACACTGTATCAAGTTTGTGCCACAAGCCTGTTCTTAAGAAGGTCTTGTTTAATAAGAGAATATTTTGTAGCTTTTGAAAATATTTTGATTTATTGCTTCATACCTGAAAGAATACCATATATTCTTTTTTTTCCCACTAAGTTTTCTACAATTTGACAGTTTGTCATCTTTAGTTAACCAGGTGCACCCATTTTTTGTTTGTTTTAGGTTTACAGTGTGGTATCTAATTTTTGGCTCCAAATCGCTATGATTCTCTGCCAACATCACTCCCACAGATCCAATGCCCTATTTCTCAACCACCCTGTTGGTTTCTATTCAGTTATATCAGCCCAAGTACCACACTGCCCTAAGGACTGGTGTTTTAAGTTGGGCTCTATTATTTGATGGCTTAAATCCTCTTCGAAGGTCTACTGCTACAGAATGCACTTGGACACTGGGCCCATTCACATACCACATGAATTTCAATGCAGATGATGTGTCTTACTTTAATGAAGAAAACTGAAGCTTTAGTAGGCATTCAAATATAAAATTTGTAAAAGTAAACTGCGGGTTCTCCTGTTCCACCCAAATTGAAAAATAAGAAGTAGATACTTTGTAGAAGACTTAAAAATTCCAACAGTTACAAGAGTTAAACTTGTCCAAAATAAAGGGCCTGATGGTACAACACTTTCAATTCCTTTCTTATTGCATACTATTAGAAACAACTGGCTATGACTTGTTCTACTTCATTAAAAATGAAAGGGAAAAAAAATGGCTTATAGCAAATTCAAGAGGGTAACTTGGCTCTCGGCAATTTAATTCTAAATGTAATAACATGCTTATTAGAAATGGAAGGTCACTCTCCCAAAATTTCCCTAAAGGCATAGCTGCCAAATTGACTCCTGATCCAGTCTTTACAGTACTATTAATTCAATGACATAATAAAGCTGGCAAGGGAAAGCTTTATGTTTGCCTCACAAAGATAGAAAGCAATCTCAGAGCCTTAGAGAGGTCTTTATGTGTTTCCTAAACATATTGACCTGAAAAATAAAAGTCAGCTCACATTTTCTTTTTTCTTTCCACTATCCTTAAGAAGGACTACGAATGCTTTCCTTCTGCTTTTCAGAAAAGTCTACCCAACTGGATTTTCCACTTCTAAACCTTACATCTCCTTGCCTTCCTGGGTTAGCAGCAAAGCATTCTACTTCCAGTAGCACAGAGATATCTTATCTCAGGGAACCCCCTGGGATTTGGTTTACTACTAAGACTGAAAAGGGGCACAGCATCCTCGCAGGTTATCCCCACCCAGATCAGACAGTCAACCTCTGAAAGGTGCCTTGCATGGAAGTTGGCCTCAAATCCACGACTTGGCAGCAAACTCTAATTAAAGGAAACCTGACCGCAGAATGCTTGTTGATCTTCACTTGTCTAAAGTTCCAGACTTGGACAGCAGGTTGAAACCTGCTATGATTGTAATCAGTGCAATCGATAGCTTTTAGAAAGAACTTACTCTAAATAGTTTTCAAAGGGTCACCTCCTACTATCTGCAGCTCATATCAAACTACGTCTGGAAATCTCCCCAGGGGAACTCACTGGCTTTCCCAGATACTGAAGCACAGATACAACGTTTTGAGGGAGATAGTTTTTTCAACAGCTTTTAATGAAATGGATCATTCCATTTTTACCATGAACCTTCCTTTATAAACCATCATCCAATGACAGGCCCTGCTACCTTTTGTTTTTCACAAGCACCAAAACAGTAAATAATGGTGCAATAACATCATAAAAAATCTTACCGGGGTATCACTCACAGGTCACCCCAGGAGCAGACTGCAGCAGAACTACAATGAATTTATTACCTCTTCGTGATCAGGGAGCCAGCAGTCTACGGGAATAGTGGGGTGGTTCTGAACAAAGGAGGTTTATGAGGGTTTGTTACAGACTGGACTCCTAATTGCTGAATTGGGGAAAGGTTCGCAGAAGAATGGTTTCGCTCTGGATTTGGTGGTGCCTGAAAGTAGAGCAAATCTGTGACTGGGTCTTTCGACAGTTTTATCTAGAATATGGGAAGTGCTAAGTGAGGCTAACTCTTTAACGGGTAAAGCAGCAGCCGTCATTCATATTACACAGGAAAGAGGAATGTCTGGTCATCTTTGTGGTTTGGGCACAGGTAACTCTAGATGTACATCTGCCTGTATGGTAAAACGTCTAAATTCCTGCAAGTTTTTCAAGGAATAACAACTTAGGGCATTTTCAGCAAAAGACAAGTAACTGTCAGTGGCAATCAGTCAGTAGTTCATCAACTATCACTTACTAAGAAGAGCATGTGGGCTCCCAGTGGGCTCCATGCCAAGTGGCCCAATCTACCCAAATAAGCTTCACTGAACTCAAGACACCAATCCATGAAAATTAAATCCTTCACAAGATAATACCATCAATCAAATGCAATAGGACAGAGGAACGCTGGGTAACATTACCACCGTCAAATTAATAAAACCTAAAAGGCAAAAGATAGGCCTTCTAGATAGTTCACAGCATGGCAATCTGCTACTGCAGGGCCAGGGCTCACTTGTAGCAATTTCTCATTTTAAAGAGAATATGTGAACTCAACTTATGTGTTAACTGACATGGTAGGTATGCCCCAAATGATGAAACCAGGCACTACATAGTAATTTTAACAAGGCCACTAGATTTCATTGTACTCAAAGATTCTTGACTAAAATTACCTAAAATTATATCTCAATGTGGAGATATAATATATGTTTTATTCCCATTACAGAGATTACAAACAGCTATCCTTACAGCCAGGATCTAAAGATATGATTAGTTTGGGCTACATGGTACAGATTTTAGTCTCCTCTTAAAAAAATCAGGAGTTCTGGAAGACTGGCCTGAATTCTTACAGGAACCAACTGGTCTGCAATGAGTAGTGGCTTCCCCTTCCAAAGGGGAACATGCTCTACCTCTGGTGACAATCACCACTCGGACTGCTACAATCATTTCATGCTGCCTGTCTCACCCCTCCAGACTTCTGAGCTTGTACCTCTTGCTTTCCAGAGAGAAAAACTGAGACGCAAAGTCAGTTTCTCAGACAGTGTATTGCACTGTGCTAATGAAATCAGGCTGCTTCCAGGACTTAGCCCCTCTCAGCCCCCTACACAGCTCTAGAGGAGACACAGAGGATACAGACTTCTTTCCTTCTTTCACACTTTGGCTTCCTGGTCTAACACCAAAGATCGGTCTTCAACTCATTTCACCGGACTTTCTGAAGTTAGAAAGTGAGGGTGAAGCTCACATCTAAGATTTCTTCCAACTTACTCCACAGTAATGAAAGCTGACATGGGAGTGTTTCAGTTTGTCAGCTACTATTCTCCTTGTCTCCCTGAATTTACAAGCACAAAAGTATTTAGTCCTTGCAAATTTCCTACTATTTTACAAAAAAGGAAACTGAAGCACAAAATGTTTAAATTATAGGTCCCAGGTTACGTGGAAGGCATCAGGGTGAAAGAGGTCCTGTGACTCTGCCCAGAAACTCCTATTCCATTTGACGAACGACTTCTAGAAACAACAAGTGCTACTGTACATGGAAAGAAGAGCCTGTTTATCTGCATATGTTGAAGTCAAGAGATACCTGGCCAGCTGGCTCAGGAGCTTGAACTATGATTTAAGAGCCCGTATTCTGCCTACATGTGCACAAATATTTCTCAAACAGAATATAAATTATACCAAGAATACGTCACACTTACTACAGTAAAGATTTAGCAATGGATCATTTAAATTACAGAAAACAGACTGTCAAATTAATTAGGTTGCAAGACTTTTCCCTTTTCTTCTCTAGGCCGCTGCTCCCAGGTATGCCATTCACCCCGTTCTTTCTCTCTCCTTAGCATCCAGGCAGCACCTACAGGAGGCCAACCACATCTCCCCATTCTGAAATCTAATCCTTACTCTCCATCCTGATAAGTCTACCTTGGTTCACACTCTCATCCTTCTCTGCCTAGGAAAACTGCAACAGGCTTTGGCTTCTCTCCATCCTCCTACTCGACCACCGTCTCCATTTTGCCAAGGTGATGTTGCTAAAACAAAAGTTCACACATGAATTTAACCAATTTATTGAGTACTCATTGCATGACTTTCTCTCCTAACTGGGGAGACAAAAGAGAAAAAAAAAATACCCCAAATCTTCCTGGCCCCCAAGGAACTTAAAATCTAACAGGAAAAAGTGATTACGATGAAATAAAGCATTGTGTAACAGAAGAGGTAGATTGTTATGAAGTCCACAGAAGGAGGGCTTAACCCAGTTAAAGGATCAAAAGAAACACCCCAGGAAAGTGACATTCATCACCAAGACACAGTCACCAGTCTGGCCAAAGTCAGCAGAAATCTAAAGTTTAGGGAATCATTATCAAGGAGTGGGAGTGGAGGGAGTGAGGGACAACATTCCACGTAAAAGGAAGAATGGAAAAATTAATGAAAGGATGAATGACACAACCCAAGAACTGAAAGAACTTCAGCGGAGCCAACAAGTAGAGTGTGCTTAAAAACTCTGAGAAAGTCAGTAACTCTCCTACGCCCCAATAATAGCCATGGGAAAATCAAGGAAATGACATCCTTTCACAAACTCGAAGAAAATAAAAGAGAAAATTACTGAACAATGTAATAATGAAAATCCACACAGAAAAGAAATAATCTTAAGAACAAAGGAATGGAAATTACATGGAAATAGTGATAATGTACAATCAATCGTGTTCTGAATAACATGTTTAAATGTAAAAACATCTTACATTTTTCTGAAGAGGAAGATATGTTTTTGTTTTGAGAACAAAGAAGAGGGAAAACTAGTATTAATAAACACTAAAACGTGCCGTAGAACATTAAGCATTAATGTGTGGGATGCTCATGCACGAGGGGCCGCCAGCAGACCCAAACAGCCACAGGACATCCCTGAGCACCCTCTGAAGTTTCACACGCAGTAAAGGAGGAATCTCAAATCAGTAATGAGGGAAAATTGCTCAATAAATGATAATGGAACAATCAGGTATCTACATATTTGTAAAAATAATAAATACATTCAAGTCAGTGGTTCACTGTGGAGAGCAGGCTGTGAGACTGGCAGGGCCCTCCCAGCCTGGGGAACATTCAGAGAATGAACCCCAACTGCTTCTCCTCCGTTCCCCAAACAGCCATATTCCTTTCTTCCTGCTCCCTCTTCCGGAAGTAGCCCTTTCTTTGTCTAGTTAACTATGCAGACAGCCTGGAGATCTCTCCCTTCTTTCTCCTTGTCATATGCTAACAAAGTTAAGTAGTAACCACTAAGTCACATAGTTCTTCCTTTGTTTTGTTAACAATGCTGGGATTTCCCTTCTTGCTTCCTGTGATATGTTAACGAAGTTGAGTAGAAACCATTAACAAGATGGTTTGTCTTTGTTGAAGTCATTTACATTTTCCTATTGTACTGTAAGAGCAAAACTGTGTCTTTTGTTTATGCTATTTCCCCATGTTGTGTATGCTACCTCTCCCTGAACAACCCTATACAAATATTATAAAATAAAGCTGATTTTGTGCTTTGGGGCTGGTGGCAGCCATCAGCTCAGTCAGATCTCCCGATCCCATCCTTTGTTTCCGTCTCTTCTCTTATGCTGTATTTTTCTCAGTCCCCACTAATTCCACCCTGGTTTGCTCCCCTTCAGGGCGCTGGTTCATGACAGTTCACAAACCTGGCTGCATATGAGGTGTTATCTGTGATATTTCAAAAAAATATTCTGAGATCTTGCTGCTCCAACCTGCCACTATGTTTAGGATTCAGTAGGTATAGGAGGAAATTGGGCCAAGTTCTCTCTGAAAAAACTTCAGGTGATTCTCTCGTGAATTTGGAATTTTGAATCATTGATTTGGAGTCTTATTATCATAGATCAGAATAAAGTTCCATATTATAGATAGAGTTTGATTATAGTTACAGATACCAATAATAAAAATTAAAGTTAAAAAATTGTTACATCTTTAATTTCTACATAGAGGATGATTTTCTAAGTTTAAAAGTAATGGTCAACAAAAAATGTTTTACTGAAATCAAAATTGAAGAAAACCAGAGATAATTATTTATAACCACAGCATCATTAGTTAAATGATGAATCCCTTCAGTACACATAGTATAAAAACACAAATTAGAAGAAATTGACAGGAAAAATACAAACACCATAATAGAAAAGAGAGAAATGAACTTGTACAATCTGCATACCTAAAAGGGCTATCAAACCAACCCAAAAGTGTATTCTTTGAAAAGTCTATTAAATGGCCTGATCACATTACTCTAGCAAATAAGATCTAAAGTAAAAAAGTGAAACAGAGAGATTATTATCATCATTAAGAGGATCAAAGATGTGAACTTTATCAATAAATCTGAAAATTTAATGAGATAAGCAAATCTCTAGGGAAAAAATAATTTAATAGCTTGACTTCCAAAAATCACAAAACCTGAATAATCTTATAATAATTTTAAAAACTGACATAGTAGTTTCGATACTTCAATGCAGAAAAAATAAACTCCATACAAATACTATCAAGCATTCAAGGATGAGACAGTTCCAGCTTTATACAAGCTAAGTAAAGGAGAGAAAAAGAAAGAAACTTGACTAGCGCATTATTATGGGTAATAATATACTAGTCTGACATCATAGCCAAGTAAGAACAATGCAGAAAAATAAAAACTATAAGCAAATTATACTCTAGTTTACATATAAAATTTAAACAAACATTTACAAACAGAATCTAATAATATATTTTAAGAAGTAGTACATCATGACCAAATTAGATATTTCTAGGAAAGCCATATTGGTTTAACACTGGAAAATTACTCAATGTAGTTCATTAAAAAAAAAGGATTAAAGACAAAAAAATCATCTCAATAAATACACAAAAAGTAGTTGATACAATTAGAAACCCACTCATGATAACCTGCAAAAGGGTATTTACAACAAGCATCATCCTTAAAGATAAAACATGAGAAGAATTCAGATCAGAAAAAAATAAAAGTAGCCTCAACACTACTTCCATTTGGCAATTTCATGGATGTTCCAGTTACTTAGCAAAGTCAAGAAAATGAAATGGACCATATGGGCTCAGGACCTGTAGCTCAGGGAGTGGGGTGCCGGCCACATACACTGAAGCTGGCGTGTTTGAGCTTGACCCAGGCCTGCTAAACAACCACGACAACTGCAACCAAAAAATAGCCAGGTGTTGTGGCAGGTGCCAGTAGTCCAGCTACTCAGGAGGAGGCTTAGGCAAGAGAATCACTTAAGCCCAAGAGTGAGAGGTAGCTGTGAGCTGAGATGCCACTGCACTCTATGCAAGGCAACATAGTGAGACTCTGTCTCAAAAAAAGACTTGAAACATGTATCAAAACCATGATTTAAAGGTGGTAGTGTTTACATTAAAAATCAAAATTAGAATTAATGAAAGAGTTTAGCAAGTTTCCTAGATTATGAAATAATGTACAAAAGGAATTCAGGGGACATCAGCAAGATGACAGAAGAGGAGGTCCCAGGCGCCACCACCTGTGCAGGAAGTTCGTCTAGCACTGTCCACAGACAAGAAAGAACACCCTGGAGAGAATCCCCGAAATTGGGAATACGCCTGAGTCAGCTGTGTGGTCCAATAGCGTGGAATAAAAACCACAAGGAAAGGGTAAGAGAAACTGCCGCATTTGGACACCGTCCCCCCCCCTTCCTCCCTCAAGCTAACACAGCACCACACAGAGAGGATGCCTCAGGGACACAGATTCTACAGAGGGATAAGAACCGGGAGTGAATATCCAGCTTCCCTGGCATTCCAACATGCTTCCCAGGAAGTCAACTCTGGTCTCACCCTCAGGGGAACACAGGAGGAAACAGCACAGCTAGACTACCTGGGGTCAGGTAAAAACAAAGCAAAGAGGAGGAGCCCAGAGCAATGAGGATACAGAGCAGGCACCTGCTTTGTGTACCTGCCAGCAGAGGTTCCTGATCAGAGGTATCAGCTAACAGTACAGCCCACCGGCAAAGCTGAGCAGGTCACTCCCAGAAGAGAAGAGAAGTGCTACCTGGTTTGAATTCCTAGATGACCAGAATCCAGTACCAGCTTCAGACTCTACATCTGAGTCCCACCCATAAAGGGGGATGACCATTATAGGGAATTTTGGCAAAAAAAGAAAAGAGCTAGTTATGCCATGCCTGGCCATTTAATAGCACCTGACAAGATCTCAAACCTCACTCCCAGACACCATCCAGGGAGGGAGATGCATTATAATAAATTTCAGCAAAGATCAATGGCCAGATCTGCCACACCCAAGCACTAAAACAGAGCTTATCTCAGCAGCAAAGGCCCACTCCAAGACCCCACACAGGAGAAAGGCAAATCTCAATTGTGCATTTCTACCGTGCACAGAAGCTGGTCCCATCCATGCCAATCAGTGACTCCACCCAACTCTGTCACCCCTCCTACAACCCTCTCCAACTTAACACAGATAACAGTACCACACCCTGGTCTAATCTGAAGCAACTAACTACAGTGCCCACCCAACAGTTCAGCCTGATCGTAAAGCCCATTTTGGCCAGCTGTCCCTTGTGAACTCAAGGCAAAGGCAGAAGCCCAAATATCTAGAGAACCCAAAAAGTAAGTTTTGACTTCCCCAGGTCATTACCAGCTATCCAACCCAGAATCAAAGACTAAACTAAATAGTCAAGGTCTAGCTCAAAGAATGTTCATTGAAGCCAGTGAGGGTCACTGCTTCCTCAAATACACAGACACCAATGTAAGAACCCAAGGATTACAGACTCAGAAATTATGACACTTTCAACAGAAACCAGCAAATTCTTAATAGATCCTAATGAAAAAGAGAGCTATCAAAATAATCCTCTTAAAAGAGGTTTAGTAAACTGCAAGAATACAATTAGCCCTCCATAACTATAGGTTCCACATTCATAGATTCAACAACAACAGATCGAAAATAATCAGAAGGTAAAAAACAATGAAACCATTAAAAATAATACAAATAAAAGTGCAGTATAAAAGCGATTTACATAGCACTTACAACATATGAGGTATTACATGTATTCTAGAGATGATTTAAAGTCTATGTGAGGATGCATATATGTGATATGCAAGTAATACATCATTTTATACAAGGGGCTTGAGCATCTGCAGATTTTAGTATCCATGGGGTTAGATAGGATAACAAGCCAAACAAAATGTTTAACAAATAATTGGAAACTATTAATACAGAAAGAAAAAATCCTAGAGATGAGGGGTCAATGACTGAACTAAAACATGCAATACAAAGTTTCACCAGCAGGCTTAATCAAGCTGGGAAAAAAACAGGGAGTCTGAAGACAGAACTCTGAAATTAATCCATCAGAAAAAAATAAGAAGAAAAAAGAGTAAAGAAAGCCTATGCCATCTACTATGGGACATCATCAAGAGACTCAACTTACACATGACAGGAATTCAAAAGGAGAAGAAAGAGAAAAAGGGTATCCTTACTACTCTCAGAATATGAAAAAAGAGACATTACACCTGATAGCACAGAAATACAAAGGATTTTAAGAGACTACCATGAACAATTATATGCCAAAAATTGGATAACCTAGAGGAAGTGGATAAATTCCTAAATACAAACAACCTATCAAAACTGAATCATTAAGAAACAGAAAATCTAAATAGACCAATAACAAAGAAGGGATAGAATCAGTAATTTTCTCTAAGGCCTTCCATCAAAGAAAAGCCCAGGCTCAGATGGTCCCACCACTAAATTCTACCAAACATTTAAAGAACAAATAATGCCATCATTCAGAAACTCTTTTAAAAAAATAAAAGGGAGAATACTTCCAAACTTTTTATGAGACCAGTACTCTGATACCAAAGCCAGACACAGACATCACAAAAAACAAAATCCACAAGTCATTACCTTTGATGAACATAGATGCAAAAGTCACCAAAATACTAGCAAGTTGAATTCACCAACACATTAAAAGGATCATTCACCAAGATCCAGGGAGATTTATCCCTGGGATGCATGGAAAGTTCAACATATGCAAATCAATAGATGTGATACACCACGTTAACAGAATGAAGGAAACAACCATATGATAATCTTTTCAGATGCAGAAAAAGCACTGACAAACTCCAACAGTTCTACTCAACATACTATTAGAAGTCCTTGCCAGAGCAATTAAGCAAAAGAAAGATATAAAAGGGTATGGGAAACAAAGAAGTAAAACTGTTGCTGTTGCTAACAACATGATCTTATACACAGAAAACATTAAAGGTTCTACAAAAAAAATTGCTACCTTAAAGTTGCAAAGAAAGAGAAAACCCACATCAGTAACATTTCTATACACTTACAATAAAATTTCTTTCTGAAAAAGAAATCAAGAAGACAATCACATTTACAATAGCTATAAATAAAACAAAATACTTAGAAAGAAATTATCCCAAGAAGGTGAAAAACTTATACAATGAAAACTACAAAACATGAATGGAAGAATTAGAAGAAACACAAATAAATGGAAAGGTATCCTGCATTCATAGATGGGAAGAGTTAATGTTTTTAAAAATGTCCAGACTGCCCAAAGCAATCAACAGAGCCAATGTAATCCTTATCAAAATACCAATGTCATTTTTCAAAGAAATAGAAAAAAAATCCTAAAATTCATATGCAGCCACACACACACCAAAAATACCCTAATAGCTAAAGCAAACAGGAGCAAAATACTAAAGTTAGGCGGAACACTACATGATTTAAAACTATGTTACAAAATGAGTGTAATTAAAATAGCATGACACTGGCATCTAAGCAGAACATTAAGCCGAGAAACAAACCCACACATACATGGCCAATTGTTTTTGATACAGATGTCAAGAATACACACTGGGAAAAAGACACTCTCCTCAATAAATTGTGCTGGGAGAACTGAATATTTTTTTTGTTGTTGCTAAATCATAGCTGTGTACATTAATGCAATCAATCATGGGGTACAATGTGCTGATTTGCTGATTTTATATAAAATTTGAAATATTTTCATCAAACTACTTAATATAGCCTTCACAGCATTTTCTTAGTTATTGTGTCAAGACAT
This sequence comes from Arctocebus calabarensis, assembly GCA_963573935.1. Lineage (NCBI taxonomy): Eukaryota > Metazoa > Chordata > Mammalia > Primates > Lorisidae > Arctocebus > Arctocebus calabarensis. The sequence goes on along the minus strand of CAUYON010016518.1, from coordinate 1,844 downwards.
TTTATATTCTACACTTAGTAGATTTAACATGTATCCTTATAAGGTATACCATAGGTGTGGTCCCACCAATTATCCTCCCTCCACCCATCCTCCCCCCTTCCCTCCCCTCCCTTTTCTCCTTCCACATATTCTTGGGCTATAATTAGGTTATAGCTTTCAAATGAAAGCTATAAATTGGTTTCATAGTAGGGCTGAATACACTGGATACTTTTTCTTCCATTTTTGAGATACTTTGCTAAGAAGAATATGTTCCAGCTCCATCCATGTTGCCATTCCTCTACTAGGTACATATCCAGAAGACCAAAAATCACATTATAATAAAGATATTTGTACCAGAATATTTATTGCAGGCCAATTCATAATTGCTAGGTCATGGAAGAAGCCCAAGTGCCCACCAACCCCTGAATGGATTAATAAATTGTGGTATATGTATACCATGGAATATTATGCAGCCTTAAAAAAAGATGGAGACTTGATGTCTTTCCTGTTTACATGGATGGAGCTGGAACATATTCTTCTCATAGCTCATATAAAGCTATAACCCAATTATAGCCCAAGAATATCAGGAAAGGGGAGAGGGTCGGGAGGGGAGGAGGGAGGCTGGATGGAGGGAGGATAATTGGTAGGACCACAACTTTGTGAAATTTACTAAATGTAGAATTTAAATGTCTTAACACAATAACTAAGAAAATGAGGTGAAGGCTATTTTAACTAGTTTGAAGAAAATATTTCAAATTGTATATAAACCAGCACATTGTAGTACCCTATAATTGCATTAATGTACATAGCTATGATTTAATAAAAATTTAAAAAAAAAGAAGCCCAAGTACCCATCAATTATATGTACACAATGGAATATTATGCAGCCTTAAAGAACTGAATATTCTTAAGCAGAAGAATGAAACTGGACTCCTCTCTCTCACCCTATATAAACGGTGGAGAAAGCTTCACACAGTAGGGGCCATGTAAAGAATTCTCACAAACAAACTTTTCATAGCAACAAAAGACTTGAAGCAAATGTCCATCAGCAGAGAGGGGATCTCCACACAGGAAGAGAAACTGCACCTGTATTAAAACATGGACATACCAGAATCCACAGAGAACTCAAACACATTAGCAAGCAAAGAACAAGTGATCCCATCTCGGGGTGGGCAAGGGTCTTGAAGAGAAACTTCTCTGAAGAAGACAGGCACATGGCCTGCAGACACATGAAAAAATGCTCATCGTCCTTAATCATCAGAGAAATGCAAATCAAAACTACTTTGAGATATCATCTAAAAGTAAGATGATACTCCGTTATCATCTCTAGTAAGATTAGCCCACATCACAAAATCCCAAAACCAGAGATGTTGGCATGGATTCAGAGAAAAGGGAACACTTCTACATTGCTAGTGGGACTGCAAACTAATACATTCCTTTTGGAAAGATGTTTGGAGAATACTTAGAGATCTAAAAATTGGCCTGCCTTTCGATCCTATAATTCCTCTACTAGGTACATATCCAGAAGACCAAAAATCACATTATAACAAAGATATTTGTACCAGAATGTTTACTGCAGCCCAATTCATAATTGCTAAGTGATGGAAGAAGCCCAAGTGCCCATCGACCCACAAATGGATTAATAAATTGTGGTATATGTACACCATGGAATATTATGCAGCCTTAAAGAAAGATGGGAGACTTTACCTCTTTCATGTTTACATGGATGGAACTGGAAAATATTCTTCTTAGCAAAGTATCTCAAGAATGGAAGAAAAAGTATCCAATGTACTCAGCCCTACTATGAAACTAATTTATAGCTTTCATATGAAGGCTATAACCCAATTATAGCACAAGAATATGGG
>CAUYON010016517.1:0-32088 GCA_963573935.1 Arctocebus calabarensis | reverse complement strand
GTATGGGAGAGTGCTACCTGAGAGTTTTAACAATGTGTAAGACAACTCTTTAACTTTTTCTCTCTATAGCTTATTTCTTATTCTTATTATTTTACCTTATTTTTTTACAATTTATTTATTTATCTTTTACTTATTGAGACAGAGTCTCACTTTGTCACCCTTGGTAGAGTGTTGTGGTGTCCCAGGTCAACCTCAAACTCTTCAGCTCAAGTGATTCTCTTGCCTCAGCTTCCCGAGTAGCTGGAACTATAGGCGCCCACTACAATGCCGATCGTTTTTAGAGATGGGATCTCCTCTGGTTTAGGCTGGTCTTGAACCTGTTTGCTTAGGCAATCTCCCTCCCTAGTGTCCCAGAGTGCTAGGAGTATAGGTGTGAACCTCCACACCTGGCCATTTTTTTAAATTTTTTTGATATGGTAACCTCTGGCATAAAAACATACCAAGACTGGGCTCGGTGCCTATGGCTCAAGTGGCTAAGGCACCAGCCATATACACCTGAGCTGGAGGGTTCAAATCCAGCCCAGGTCTGCCAAACGATAATGATGGCTGCAACCAAAAAATAGCTAGATGTTGTGGTGGGCTCCTGTAATCCCAGCTACTTGGGGAGTAGAGGCAGAAGAATCGCTTGAGCCCAAAAGTTGGAGGTTGCTGTGAGCTGTGATGCGACAGCACTCTACCTAGAGTGACAGCTTGAAGCTCTGTTCCAAAAAAAAAAAAAAAAATAGCTGGGTGTTGTCATGAGTGCCTGTAGTCCCAGCTACTTGGGAGGCTGAGGCAAGAGAATCAGTTAAGCCCAAGAGTTTGAGGTTGCTGTGAGCTGTGATGCCACAGCACTCTACCTAGGGTGACATAGTGAGACTGTTTCAGAAAAAACCAAAAACATACCAAGACTGTTTTTTCCTAATTCTTACTATATGACAGCCGACATTAGCAGAGGAAGCCTGGACTAGGCAGGGATCCTTGGGTTTTATTTTATATTCATCCTGAGAATGTTTGCAGTTAAACTCCTGGATATTTGTTGGTAGAGTGATATCACTTGTTCTTTTTAGATATCTCTAAAATTATGATCAGTTTAGATCTTAGACATATAACATAGGAAAAGGTTAAAGTGCGATGAATTCTATTTGGTTTGCAAGCCAATTACCTCTTCTGAGTTTTACTCAGAAGCTGGAGGGCAAAGTGTCCCAAGCAGCTGCCTGGTCTAAGCCGCTTTGACCTCATTATGTTCAAGGAAGTGAGCCTCATCCCCCACAGATCAGTGCAACAGAGGATCAATGTAGATGTCCTGTGGAGGAATCCGAGTTTCCTTAAAGGGGAACTACCTTTTGGCTAAAGATAGAATAGGAGCAATGGAAAGGCCTAGAGCTAATTAGAAAAATGGATTAATTCATCTAGAAACTTGGTTTTATTCTCTTCTGTGGTGGCTGTAGCTGCTGTAGCCCAAATGAATGCTTCTTGACCCAGCTGACCAGGAAAGAAAGTCCCTTTTCTTTGATGGAAACTCGGGCTAGTGTTACAGTTATCTTACAATTCCAATTGGGGTTGCCAAATATATCTGTGCCTGATGCCAGTGGCCTTCCAACAGAAGATTAGAGATTGCTAATTGATCATTGTGCTCTTTCCCACTGATCCTGGACCAACCTCAGCCTCTGCAAATCAGAGCTTTTCTTGCCAAGCCATGGTCAATGAGTAGGAATATGGTAAATTCTAGTGAGTGAACATTAGCAAGGTGATTTCTTTATGAGCTTAGATGGGGAAATGGAGGACTCAACACAATTGATCTTCTGGAATTCAATCAAAGCAGGTTAAGGCAGGAGCAGTAACTTTCATTAGATCTCTGTGAATGCCAGTTAGTACAGCCATGAATATCTTGGGGGAACTAGGTCCATGGCTAAGATATGAAATTGAGGAGTATGACAGCAGGTAGGTGGTGAGAATTGTGAAAGAGGGATGGAGTTTGTCCTTGGACTAGCTGCCAGCACCAGGATGGCAAAGAAGCGCCTGAAGGCCACTTTCTGAGAGGTGCGGAGGAGCCAGGCAAGGGTTCCTGCTAGTTTTTGGCAGGTCAGATCAGCCTGAGAGACAGTCACCTGAGGGTGAGGGATTTGGCGGCTCATGCTTCTTAGCTGTGACTAAGTGGTGTGCTGAGGGTCACAGACCTGTGCTTTGGAAACCAAGTTATTTTTTACATGATTTGCATTTATGTAATTATTTCTTCTCTCTCTCTCTCTCTCTCGCATTTTAATAATGCTCTTTATGAAAATGTCAGGCTGTCTCAGGAAAGTGTGTTTGTTCATTCTTAGGTCTCCCTTGGAGGTCATTGCTGTGGGAGTGGGGTCAAAGTGAGGTCACTTCAAGGAAGAGGGAAAAACTCTGTGCTGGACGGTGAGAGGCTTGTTTCAAATTCCATTTTGTGTTTGCTTTTGGTCTCAGAAGTTATCACACCAAACATACATGGCGGAAGATCAGATCCTGTGCAATTCAAGTGTTCTTTTTTAGACTAGAAAGAAAAATAAAAAAAGTTACTTCCCTCTTAGGAGTAGTGGTAATAAGGGGTGACCAGCCAGGTCCCTGGGGCCCCAGTGATTCTTCTTGGGACCTTCCTTTTGTCTGCAAGCAACTTTAGTAATGGAAAGTAGCAGGTCCAGTAAGCAATCTCCCTCTGTCTGGGTAAAATCCCAATCTGACATATTAGACCGGGGTAGAAAACACTTAGAAAACATACTGCCACCCTGCCTTCCATTCCTAGGCAGACATTGTCAATTAGTCCTGGTCCTTTCTCACTGACGTTAGACCAAGCACGGTGATTGTCAGTATAGCACTTAGTTCAGCCACTATTGCTGAATAAGATTTGACATTCAGAAGGGTTGTAATTCCATTTCTGTAATAGAGTGCTTCTCTGTTAGTTTCCAGAAGGGCAGAAACCAGTCTCGCCCTCATTTGTATCTGTCATAGCACCTAGCTCAGTGTTTGCCCTGACGTGGCACGCAATGAATCGTTGTGAATGGCATTGAACTTGGAGGGGCATTGGGGATAACTTTCTCATTGCTCATTTAAGGTGAGCACAGCCTGGACAACCGTGAGAATGTCTCCTCAGATCCTGAGAGGCCAATTTTGGTTTGTTCCTAGAAGGAGGGACTTCTTTGCCTATTATGTCTATACTAAAGAGAAACTATAGAATACTTTATTTTTCAAGAAAGATTTATACCGTGTTATTATTAACAAATAATTTCTACTGCCCAGACAATGGACTTGTCCACCTTTTATCCTTAGTGCTAAGCAGAGGATTAGTCATATGCTATGGTGCTGAGTAAGGTTAATCTCTGCATTAGATCTCTAAGTCTTTGAAAGGTTCTTGAACTTATAATACTATTGGCCAAATATCTCATTTCTCCTGAGGACAAAATGAGAAGAAAATGAACGAACTATAACAAGAAGCACTTAGGTTAAACAAAGGCAGGATTCCTTGCCAGGGAGAGTGGGTGAAAATTAGAAAGGGTTACTGAGCAAAGTTCAAAGATTTCTATATTTTTAAAGACAGTTTTTAAGTACATTTCAGCCAAAGGCCAGAAGAGACTAATGCCTCCCCAAGTCCCACCAAACCCAGAGACACAATTTTTATAGGGAAGGGAGAAACCCTAGCGAGCAATGAGTATTCTGGGCAATTACTTATATCACAAAGCATTGTTATCCTGTGACCGATGGCCGGACAGGAAGAGAGTAAGCACCCTCAGGGGTATCTTGAAAAATACAAGTAACATCTTAAAGGTCATGGAGTTATGTGCATTAAGTGTGGTCTCCTGTAGGTGAGTGAATGTACTGACAGGCCTAATGGTATTTTATCAAGAGTTAAGGACCTATTAGCATTTCTATTTGCAAGAGGAGGTTTGCCTAGGTCCAGGTACACAAATGTAATCTCCATGTGTGTGCGTGCGTATGAGTGTTTCTTAGCTTTTTACCCCCCTTTCTCATTCTTAGCCTCCATATAGGAGGTTAAGATATAGGATATAGTGATGGGGTCTCAGAATATAGTCACTGATCTCTTCTTAATTGACTGTGCTTCCTTAGGTGAGAAATCTTATCCAAGGTAGAGGACTGACTAAGGGAAGGAGCTGTACATTTAAATGAGAATTCTCCTTAGAGTTCCTGGCTGCCTGGATAAGTTAGTAATTTAAAACACATCATGTAAGAGAGACTGCCCAACTGCACATCAAGCCCGTTTCCTCTTCTTTCTTAAACTTGATTTGCCAGGCTCTCCGGTAGTCAAGCACAGCAGTATTACTGAGTACGCGCCAAAAACTGTTGGCAGAAGCGATTCGTGCTGGTGCCGCCCAGCAGGCTCAGCATCCCCTCGGAGCTTTGGAAAGTCTTGAGCCCAGTCCCAGTTCTACTGAATTGGAGTTTCCAGGGGCAGGCACAGGAATCTGCGTTCTCCCTCTCCGGATCATTCTGATGTATGTCACATTTGAGAAGCACTGGTATATCCCACACTCATAAAGACTTCCCACTTCAGGGTGTTTCTGCAGAAGGGTCGCAACATTATCAGTTGCAGAAGAGTTGCTCATTGTGAGGAAAACCACGCTGCCCTTCACAGGGTGCAGAGTAAACATCTCTCATGTAAAGTCACCGAGATCTGGGGATTTAGTTTTTGAACCTTGTGTTGTCCTTACTCTTCACACGGACAGCGGGAAAATGAACCATTCAGGACACCTGAGTGACTCGCTTTTCATGCACATTGGCCTCTCTTCTAACCCTGGGGTGTATTTTAAGCCACTTGCTTAGAATTTACATGCTGCAACCCCTTCTTTTTCTATTGAGGAAAATCAAAACATGAAAATATCTAATGATGGTTACAGATTTTTCTGTTTCTCCTTTTAGTTCTGTTAAACTGGAACAATTTTAGTGTTCATATAGGCGTGCAGGAGTCCTCCCAACAGGATGGATGCTGTGAGGGAAGGAACTCCTGGGCTGACCAGTGTTTGAATCTGGGTTTTGTCACTTTGTAGATGTCTGATGCTGGGCAAATAGTGTGGCCTCTTTCACCTTGGATTTCTATTCCTAGTGCCTGATAGAGGGAACAAGACTGACAGGGTCTTACACCTTAGGGTCTAGGTGAAAAAGAGAAGAAAAATCAAACAAATGATTCATTAATTACAAATTGTTTTTATTGCAGAGAGGAAGGTTGATGAGAGAGAATACTTGTGGATGGGGGCAGATATTTTAGATAAAGCGGTCAAGGATGTCCTCTTTGAAGATAGTTCATTTAAGGTGAGACCTGGAAGATAAGAAGGAGCCAGTTGGTGGTCAGGTGGCTCAAAGAAGTGGGAAAACGTCCTTCCTCTTCAATGGCCGCTGAAGTACCTCTATTTGTAAAATCAAATCAAGTTGAGGATGGAGAGGTTCACTGGAAGGTCGCAAGAGAAGCCTAACTTGCTTTCTTTCTTCTTCTTCTTCCTTTTTTTTAAACTTTCTAATATAGCAGTGGGTAACTGAATGTTCCATGGTAATGATTTGTGCAAAGAAAATAGTCATAAGAAGGGGAAAGCATAGAGTGGGAAACTCTCATGGGAATGGAAGAAAGAAAGAAGTCAATAATTGTCAATGCATTATTAAGTGAGGTATCCATTGGGTGCAATTCATAACCCCATGTGGGATGTTAGTAAACCCCTGTTTTCCGTGAGGAAGATCCCTCTTACCCTGCTGCCTTCTTTTTTCTTTCTATTAAGTATTAAAATCTCTAACCATGATTGTAGGTTTATTTATTTCTTCTTCTAGTTCTGTAAAATTTTCTTGATATATTTAGAAAGTCTATCTTTAGTAAATACACATTTAGGATTATTATTTCTTTTTTATTCTTTTTTTTTTTTTGAGACAGAGTCTTACTATGTCACCCTCCATAGAGTGCTGTGGTGTCATAGCTCACAGCAACCTCAAACTCTTGGGCTTAAGTGATTCTCTTGCCTCAACCTCCCCAGTGACTGGGATGACAGGCACCTGTCAAAATGCCTGGCTATTTTTTTGTTGTTGTTGCAGTTGTCATTGTTGTTTTAGGTGTCCCAGTCTGGGTTCGAACCTGCCAGCCTCAGTGCATGTGGCTGGCACTGTAACCACTGTGCTACAGAAGAATTAACCTCTTTATAATTACTAAATGCGTATACTTTTCATAATTTTTTGTGTTGAAGTCTTCTTTGTCTTATGTTTACAGACACATCAGCTTTCATGTTCTTGGTGTTTTTATGATATATATTAATATTTTCTTACTCTTTTACTCTTATTCTATACATGACTTTAAGTGTATGTAAGTGTGTTTCTTGTAAACAGTATTGCTCAAAGCTTTCATTTGTGTCCAGTTTTATGATCTATATATTTTACATGGAGTGTTTAGCCCATTTACATTTAATACATTCATTGATGTTATTATATATTTTTGTTTATCATATCTATTTTTTGTTCCCTTGTTCCTCCTTTCCTGGTCTTTTTTTTTTTTTTGAGGGGAAATTAAGCAATTATTCTTTAGTTTTCCACTTTATCTTCTCTGTTGACTTTTTATGATTTTTTTTGATAGTTGCTCTCAGGTATAACATGCAGCTGTAATTTATCACAGGATGCCTTCAAACAACATCATACCACTTCAAGTGCAATGTGAGAACCTGACAATGTTTACAATAATTCCATCTGTGTCCCCTCAATCTTTGTTTTCCTGTATTGACTCATAGTTTGCGTCTATGTATTTAAAAACTCCAACAAAACAAGATGACATTATTAAATTGTGATTTACATAATTATTTGTGTTTTTTAAAGTTTAAACACACAACACACACACATAGGGATTTTGTCTCTACCTATGTGTTTATCTTTTCTAACATTCTTCGTTTTTTCCTGCAGATATCACCTGATATCCTTTTCTACAATCCTGAAGAATTTTTAATAGAAATTTGATGAATTTTCCTTAATCTCCTGAACCTTTAACCATTTTTGGAAAACTCATGGTCATTATATTTTTCAACTTCTGTCCTATCTTTTCAACCTCTTTCTCTTTATATTCTGTGACTTCAATTCCTTGTTATTAGATGATCTGATATTATCTCACAAATCTCAGGTACTCTTTTCCCCTTTCATTTTTTTCTTTTTGGCTTTCTATTTAAACTTGAATAATTATTGTTGAACTACTTCAAACTTATTCTATTTTTAATGTTGTATATAGTCCAGTTAAGATCTAAAATGAATTCTTTATTTCAATGTTGTAGTTTTTATTTCTAGTGTTTTCTTTTTTTATATAGCTTTCATTTTTTGGCTTATTATCCCCCAACTGGTAATGGATTTTCCACCTTTTATCAGAATTATTTTATAATCCTTTTTGTTAATTCTGACATCTGGATCATCGACTAACTGTTCTTTTGAGTATGGGTCATATTTTCCTATAGCATCATAGATCTTACATTTTTTGTTTGTATGCTCATTATTTTGTGCAAAAGAATAGTGATATCCATGCCTCCTTCTTTCGGATGGCTGGTGAGCAAGCCTGAGTGAATCTAATCTGCAGTTGAGCTGGGTCTGGATCTTGCTGCAGGCTTAGTTAGGTCCAATCCCTTCTGGTTTCAAATATTTTAAGGATGCTATCAGGACCTTTCCTTCTCTAGGAGAGCTTGAGAACTCAGCACCAAAAAGACTCTGGAAATCTTTTTTACACTTTACATCTCAGCCACCGGCTATCTGAACTGGAGTATGGGGCGTTTCTCTCTGCTTTACAATGTGGTTACAAAACTTTTTGGGTTACTAGGAGTTCTCTTTGCTTTCCTTTTGGCTTTTTGCATCCAGAAAAATCTGTCTCTACCCTCCTGTCCTGCCACTAGCCTTAATTGCATAGCTACAGTGCCCTTGGCAAGGTCTAGGATGTGGCCTGCGGCTGTCTTTGACACTCCATGAAGTCTCATTGTACCTCCCAGGGATTGTGCTCATGTCTCCTGCTGTGCTCTGAGTTCTCACTGTGCCCCCTCCCTGCACTCAGAGAAGGCCCTTGAAGTTTGCAAATGCGTGCAATACTGGGAACTCAGCATTTTAATCCACATGCCAACTCGTGTATGCTGTTACAAGTTCATGGACATTTAAGCTGTTTTCTCATTATCTCTATTTATTGCCTATTACCATCTTCATTGCTTCACCAGGGATGAAGACAGCTATGGTGTCTTCTCTCTAAGGAAGGGTTTGACATTTTATGGAATTTAGCTCCTTTTGAGAGTTTTTCCTTTTTTTTTTAAATCTTCAGTTCCTAGTTTAAGCTATGATTTTATAGAGTATCTGACCTATTCTTGGTGCTCTCTGTGGTCCTCATACTCTCTTGCAACTTTCTACCCTATAACCTTAACCAGTGGTATTTCCAATGAACTCTATGTATGAATAGTGTGAATTGCTGGGGCATTCCCAAGTTTTGCAGCCTACTAGGCTTGCACAGCCACTTTGTCATTAAGTGAAATTAGTTGGAGTGTCAATAGCCTAGATGTTTTTCTCCAGTCATCTTTTGTTCTCATTTCAAGTTTCTGCTGAATTCTGTCACTTGCATCTCACTTCTAGAAGCTATTTCTTTTACTTTGACTCACATCAACCCCCACATGGATATATAATAGGTGGGAGATTTCAACACAACAGAAAAAATTACAAAGCTAGAGGGATTAGGATAAAGGGAAAGGGAATATGAGGTTAAGGAGGGGCAGCCCATGGCTAGTGTAGGGAATGACCAAGTGTGGGCATTTTGGAAAATGAGTATGAACTCCTTTGTTCTTTGACTTTTATTTTAAAATTTCAAATTAATATGATAGCAAAAAAATTTAGGTTACATTATTTTCACTTCTTTTTAATCTTGTAAAGGAGATGGATTTGGATTTTTTTTTTTTTTTTGAGACAGAGTCTCACTCTGTTAACCTGGGTGGAGTGCCATGACATCACAGGTCACAGCAACCTCAAACTTAGGCTTGGGCTAAGTGATCCCCTTGCTTTCAGCCTTTCAAATAGCTGGGACTACAGGTGCCCATCACAAGACCTGGCTAATTTTAGAGACGGGTTCTCGCTCTTGCTCAGGTTGGTCTTGAACTTGTAAGCTCAAGCATTCTACCCACTTTGGCCTTAGATATAGATTTTCATAGCTATCCTTCTCTACTCTGATGGATTTTACTTATGGTTATATTATTAAAAATTTTGAATAAAGAGCTTCTTGAACTTTGTGGATGATCCTTCCTTTGTCCTTTGGGGCAATGAACAAGACAGTGATTGGTGTTATGGACATGCAATACTCTCACTAGCTTGTCTCCCACCTCATGGTGGGCACATGGACCTATTTGGGGAGAATATTTGGTTGGAAAGACAAATATTCTCATTTCTTGGCTCGTTTCTCCTCTGCCCCTCTTTTCTATTCTGGATCAGTCTATTCTAAGAGTACATTCCCCAAATTTCACCATCCATAATTGGTTCTCGTAACCCAAAAGGTAAACTCAAAATTTTGCAAAAGAATAATCACTTCATTAAAGTGATTCCAGGAAAAACTTTTCTTCTATTCCAGGGCAAAACAATACTGTCATTTAGACACAAACTCACTGAAGTTTTGAAAATATTAAATGCAAGTAGAAGGTAAGATTCAATCTTGGATAAATTTCACCAAGGCATCTTCATGAGAAAAAAAAAAAAAAGACCAAAGTACAAGGATGCAGTAAAACAAGACGAAGGCAAAGAGTCAATGAAGATTTTCCAAGGAAAACTTCTGTCTGCAGTTCCTTTAATAAACTTTAAGCTGAGGACAAGAGAAAGACGTGTGTGTGGCTGGCGGCATTCTCACCTCTAGACTTCTGCTGATTCACTCAGTACATAACACGGGATTGCTCTTGGAGTTCCTTTTCTAACAGAAGGGACAGCTAAAACCCCCAGCTGATGACTCAAGGTCTCCCAGAGCAGGGTGAGGACATACACAGTCTTCCTTTGTGGCTCTCTGTAGAGTATGCTGCTATTTGCACATTTGCCTCCAGCTATCAGAGGAATAACTGATATCCTCCAGAACTCCAGCCCCTCTGTTCAGACACTTAACATTAGGTTTGATGCTGTGCACTGTAGTATTTTTCTCTCTGCTTTCTGTCTTCTACTAAATCTGCAGTTTTTAGAGGAAGAGAATCTAGTTTGTCTACCATCCTCAGAGCTTTACATACTATACTTGACAGGCTGCAGATGCAGGAGAAATGAATGAATAAATGCATGAATGAAAGAAGTAATATTATATGTGTCACATGATGAACATCATTTTGGGAATTAAAAATGCAACCGTTCTTGTTCTTTCAAATAATAACCCCAAACCAAACACAAAACAGGACTTTGATTCCTTCCCTTCCCTTCCCTTCCCTTCCCTTCCTTTCCCCTTCCCCTTTCCCTTTTCTGTCTATTTTGTCACCCTTGGTAGAGTTCTGTGGCATCACAGCTCACAGCAACCTCAAACTCTTGGGCTTAAGGGATCCTTTTGCCTCAGCCTCCTGAGTAGCTTAGACTACAGGTACCCACCACAACACCTGGCTATTTTTTCTATTTTTAGAAATAGAAAGAAATGGGATCTTGCTTTTTCTTAGGCTGGTCTCAAAGTCTTGAGCTCAAGAAATCCACCCACCTCAGCCTCCCAGAGTGCTAGGATTACAGGTGTGAGCCAGAGCACTCGGCAGGACTTTGATTTCTAACATTAAGTTTAGATTTTAAATTCCTGATAGTAGTTCATCAAATTGTATTAGGTAGGAATTTTGTTTGACTACCAGTATCAGAGATCCAACTACGGGGGTTAAACAAATTTGGGGTTAATTTTCTCTTGTAAAATAAAATCCAAAGTTAGGGAGTCTATATCAGAGCTTCATGAACTCACCAGAAACCCAGATTCTTTCTTTCTTTCTATTCTAATCCATTCTAATGTGTGGTTTCCACTGTCAAGATTACTAGAAGGCTGCTGGAAATCTGGCTAGGTAATCTGCATCAAGGCTGACATTCATCTTGTCAACTTCCTATTCGGCTCTGTTTCAGCTAGAGGGTTCCAGGCCTGGGTGGAGTAGAATTTTCAACCTGCACCATTGCTCCTTGCAGTTCCTTCCAGGGCTCAGAAGTTATACAGAATCAAGACCAGATCCTCAGTGAGACACATCTCATCTGTATAGGACTATCAGAGTGCTGACTTCCATGCTTGTACTGGGGGGTTTGCTCACCTGGCATGCTTCTCTTCAGTCCAGACACATTCTGGGAGATAATTTGCACTCCAGAGCATCCCCGATGGCTCAGGCTTAGGCTGAGACTTCACCAGAAATTGTATCCTTCCCTGGGTTTTCCTCTCCCCCATTTATCAGTTTTCCCTGGAAGCACTTTCTTGATAAATTGCTCACACACGAGTCCTTGTGCTAGGTTTGCTTCTGGTGGACCTAACTTAAGATAATACCTGCTAAGGAAAAGTCAAGGGCATTTTCAAGATCAAGCAAGAGTAATCTGCATCCAAAGATAGTCTCTCTCTGCCTGGTGAAGGCAGGTGGACTTGCAGAGGATGGAAGAACAAGACTCACTCTTGCTAAAGCTTAAGAGGGGTTCTCTGACCTCTGCTGTCATGAAGGCCCTTGGCTTCTAGTTCACTGGTGAGACCCAGTTGTCTTTGGTTTAGACCTTCCATGTGAATCCTACCACTGTTTGAGGGTTCTCTGGGCAGTAACAACTCCTGCCATCAAGATGTCTTATTTAATATCTCTTGGTCTAGCTTCAGCTGTTAAAGCTTATTGCCTATCTATAAATAATAGTTGCATGAATAAAAATAAACATTTAGGAACCAATAAGATCACTCCCACATGCATATTTTAGGCCCCAAACCAGGCACACCTAGACACCAGAAGTTTTAATAAGTCTATGAAGAATTTGTTGCTTTGTTCTTACACCTGCCCTGTTTCCAGGTGTTCCTGGCTCATGCACTGGAAGTAAGTTGTACTCTGAATTGCATGCAGTTTCCTGTATACGCTTCCTGCAGGAGGTCCTGCTCCAGTCAGATATAGAGCAGGAAGGAAGAGAGGAGAGTGCATGCTTTTAAAAGTGCTCAGTCACCAAGGGGGCTTGGAGTGGGGCATAGGGATCTGTCTGGCCAATTATTCTCCAAAATTTGCCAGTAAGACACATTGTTCTATTCCCCTGCCACTGATGTGGATTGAATAGATTTGGGGATGGAGAGTGCCCAGAAGCTGTACACCAATGGTGCTCCCTAAAGCCTGGAAGGAGACGTGAGCTGTGAAAAAAAAAAATTCCTCCTTACATTATAATTCCTCCTCTCATTATCTCATATTTATTTTATTTTACTTTTTCAGAGATGAAGTCTCACTTATTGCTATGGCTGATCTCGAACTACTGGGCTTGAGTTGAATAGGAAACCAGCAGGCCGTGCCCAACATAAGGTCATAAGCCCTGAATCAAGGTCTCTGATAAAACAATAGACAGCAAAGAAACCTGCCCAAACATGTCCGAGCCCAGATGGCAATGGGAAAGTCTCAGGTAACCCTCACTACTCACTATACGCTAGAGGGAAGGCATTAGTGTGCTAGAATTAACTTGCACCAGTGCCGCGAGAGTTTACAAATGCCATGGCCAAGCTCAGAAGTTGTCCTATGTGTTTTAGATGGGAGGGAAGCCCCTTTAGAGGCCGTCTACCTGTCTCCTAAGAAACTTGCTAGGCAATCCTTCCTTTGTTTAATATGAAGGCAAGAGGCAAGTCCCAAACCAGGCAGCCAGCGGAACACAAAGTGGGCCCAGTCTCTGGGGCAGCTACTTTCCTCTCATTCCTTTGTCCATCTCAGTAAAGCTTACCTTTGCCTTATTTTCTTTCCTCACTCTTGAATTCATTCTTGCATGCAGCCAAGGGCCCACATGACCTATAAGTAGACCCCAGTTGTGGGGCCCACTTTTTCCTGTATTGAAGTGATCCTCTTGCCTTGGCCTCCCAAAGTGCTGGGATTATAGGTAGGAGCTACCATGCCTGGCCAGAGTTTTATTTTTTTTTAGGGCCCTATGCTCCTCCATGACTGTATGTGTCATGGGTTGCTGGTCGCAGACCTAGCCCCAGCTCACAGAAGAGAATTCACTTAATCTACCAGTTAACTACAACTGGTTTATGAAGATGGAAGTGGATGAAGACAATTGCCCTATCCTCTACAATCACTGATAGTTTTAACTCCCTTTGATCTGGATATATGCAGCATTTCTATTGATGTGTACACATTTTTCCATTTCTATGTCACTACTATACTTGTGTTAGTTCATGTCAACTTGTATAAAATTAACACCCCTATATCAATTTAATACCAAAGGTTATCACACCAGATAAATGTTCTATGCTAGTGTCCGTGATTTTCTGAACATAATTGGGAAATTATTTTTCCAACTTCAAAATACACGCTAAAAGAGAGTGAAATCTGCTTCTGTACACCTGTGTGGTAACTGCTAGAATTTCAGTTCCAGAAAAACAGAATTGTGTGGATTGTGAGTCACTTCTGCTGGGGATAATTAGAAAGAGAGGAAATGGGGAGTTGGGAATAGAACGGGAGGTAAAGCAGATGGCAGAGGAAGGATAGAGATTTTTGCAGTGAATCCTTGGGGAGACAAAGGAAGATAAAGCACCGTAAACTCAGAAGGGTATTCAGGTGACATCTGTGAGGAGTTGAGGAGCTGGGAGCTGAGATGTGTAAGAGAGAGGATTTGACAGATCTGTGATCCAGGGAGGGGGTAGGAAGCATCTTCTGAGTCATGCAATCAAGAAGGCATTGATCACTTGAATGGAGAACTAGACAAGGAAAAAAATAAATAGAATTTTACAAGCACTGCACTTAAATTTGAAGAAACTCTCAAAAGTTCTAAGCAAGAATGGTAAGTAGAAATTAATATTATAGTACCTCTATTGCTAGCTGACACTGACAACGTCTTTATTCTTTTATTTTCATAAATGTGAAAATGTATTTCAAAGGAATTTCAACAGTGCAATTCTAATTTCACTTTCTTCAATTCTATTTTTAATAGGATAATCAATTTCCCAACCTCAAAATCTCTGACAGCACAATTTTTCTGAACCTTAATTGTGAGTTTGATAAGGGATGAAAATATTTATGTGTATCTCTGCTAAATCCCATCTTGTGAGAGAGAATAAAGACAGTTTAATTGACTTGATCACTTGAAATTACAAACTTCTGTGTAGGAAAAAAATGTATGATGTACAGAGGAGAAAATCAAACAACAGACTGGCATAACATATCTGCAATACACACAAAAAGCAAAGGGTAATATCCCTCACCTACAAAGAGCTCTTTTACATTGTCAAACAAAGGCATAAAACTCAAATGAAAACATAGTGAAAAGTGTGAATGAGCAACTCACAGTACCCGTGTAAATATGAAAAGCTAGTCAACATGGAAAGCTGTTCAGCTTCACTAGTAATTATGAAAAGAATGAGATGCTCATCTTGGTCAGCAGATTGGCAGAAGTTTAAAAGGATGTGCTATGAACTAAGTGTTTGTGTCCCACCCTCTCCAAATTCACATGTTGAGGCCTCAAGACCCAATAGAAAGTATTAGGAAGTCAAGCCTTTGAGATGTCATCAATTCATGAGGATGGAGCCACCATAAATAGAGTTAGTGCACTCAGAAGGGGATGAAGGACCCTGAGCAGAACCTAACAACATTGGCACCCTGCAATGTGCCAATGCAGGCACAACAGTCTAGAACCGTGCACACCAGCTTCTGCTATTTGTAAGCTATCCATTCGGTGGTACTTTGTTACAATCACCTAAGCCCAGGAGTTGGAGGTTGCTGTGAGCTGTGACTCCATAGCTCTCTACTGAGGATGATAAAGTGAGACTGTCTCTACAAAAAAAAAAAAAAAAAAAAGAAAAAGAAAAAGAAAATGAGCCTAAATATTTTGGCCCAGAAATTTCCCTTCAGGTAATTCCTCCCACAGTAATAAAGTGAACTGTAACTATGGATATATGTACAAAAATGTTTACTGCAACACTTTCGCCGTTGAAAAAACTTGGAAGCTTCCTGAATGCTCATCAATTATGGAGTAGCTGAATGCATTATAGGGCATGCATAAGATGGAAACTCAGTGAGTTATTAAAAATAATGATATGTTTCTTGGACATATTTTGCAAGTTGTTCCCAGAATGCTCTTTATCCAGATACTTGCAGGACTCACCCCCTTCTTTCATTCAAGTCTTTTCTGTCATTGTGGTCTTTTGTGAGTACCTTACTAAACATCATCATCTGTACCGCGCTGTTCCCTAGTCTGGTTTTATTTTTCTAGATTATACTTACTTATGGGACTCTGATGTTTTGTTATAGATCTATGTTTGTTCATTGGTTTCTGATTCTCTTAGTAGAACAAAAGCTCTATGAGGGATTTAGAATTTGTTCCCTTTTTTATCCCCAATGGCTGGTACCTGGCACATAATAGGCTTTCGATGACTTTTTTTCCCCCATAAATGAATCTATAGTATTGGCTTAGGGAAAAAGTGTCCTTTCTTTCTCTTTCACTCATGCTGTTCCCGGGACGACTTCTCAATAAACCTCCTCCATGCTCGTGTCTATCTCAGAGTTTGCTTTCCTGGGAAGCTGCCATGCACACACACACATAGTGAGAATCTGTCCTTTTCAAAATATGAAAATGCAATAACATACCTTTTTTTCTGCATTGGGTGCTAATCTGAAGCATCATCTCAGTTTTGTAACTTCAGGGTTAGCTGACACCCTACCTCAGCTTAACATTGCTTCCTTCCCTTTTCTTCCACAGTTGTTGACATTTCTTGGCCAGTTTTTCAAACCAGAGGAGAAAACGTGTTCCTTCTACTCTCTATTACATCTCACTCAGCTCTGGTCAATAATGTTTTAGCTCTTAGGGCTTAGTGGAGGAATGGGAATAATTGATCATTAAAGTTTCCTACCTTTATGATATTTTCTTCCCTCCCTCCCTTCCTTCCTTCCTTTTTTGTTTGTTTGAAGTCATCCTAAGAAGCTAAGACATATATTCTGCCAGTAGTTGACGGTACATGACTATCCAGCTAAGACAATGAGCTGGGTTAAAGGACAGAGAGTTTTTGAAAAGATCAGTGTATCATCTCAACGGACGTGTGCCTAACATACAGTCACATGTGCCTAAGATGCAGCCACTCTGTTGTCTTCCGAATGAGATCAACACTGTATTTACACTTCTAAGTAGAAGGCTGCTTCAGCATATTGTTAATTAGGACACTACCCGAGGCTTATGCAGATTAATCTCCTCAAATATGCTTACTGTATAGAGTAATCATGATTAATTAGCACATAAGATTGGTCCAAAATGAGGGGATTTGAAGAGAATCTTGCTTTGTTTATCTGCTGTTGGATAAGAAGCTGAAACGCTTCCTGCTGAGACAACCTTTAGCCCAGTGTCCTACTTGTTCATCTTAATAGGTAGCGTGGTGTTAGGTGATCAAGAGATGATAAATAGCCAGTAATACCCTCTCAATTACCCTTGTAAAGCTGTTACTTTGAGTCCTCAAGGGTATTGGATCAAGACACCAGCAGGCTAATGGGCAAGACGCCTATGGAGAGAGTTTGGCATTCAAGATTCAGAGGAACTTAAATTTGCTCTAATGTCTGACCAATACTTGGTAGCTGACATTTCTCTCTTAATTTTTAGAGTGCTTGCCTCAAGGTGACCCACTGTATGTTTCCTGGGGATCAGTGAAATTGTTGTTAGTTCCAGGCTGGTTTTATTTTATTTTTAAATATTTCTCCAAGCCTCCGCGTGGTCCTCTCCAACACTGCCCTATTGTAATAGCACACACCGAGCCTGCCCCAGGATTGGCTGTGTGGCTGGGGCCTTCTCATGCTTTGTTCTGCTGTGACCTTCTCTGTGTCCTCTGCATTCATCTCAGAAGGTCATTCTGTAGCCAAATGTTGCATTTCCTGGACTTACTGTGCCAAGTTGTGAAATGAGACTTTGAAGAAGACTCACTCCAGTCACTGACAACCCCAAGGATGACTCGGGGGAGGTGTTTTTATTCTCATAATTCCACGGCTTTGGGTGGAGGCCATCTGGTCTGTTGGAACCCAGCTGACCTCCCCCTTTGTAACCAGGAGGAAGTGCTGATGATCTCAGAATCCTCTTTGGGGCCCCCTTGTGTTGAAAACCAGTGCATGTTTGCAGCCCAATAGCTCTAAGGATTCATCCTATAAAATCCAAGACGTCTGACAATTTTCATTCTTTCGGATCTCTTTTTCCTTTAGTTCAAACTGATAATTTTCCTTATGGGGCAGCTGATTAAGCCCGTGGTTCATGTCCACACTAATCCTATGAGAGGGCTGCTCAGCCACATCTTTAGTATTCTCCTCCAGACCTGTTTTCACAGTTTTTGCGACATGTGTGGGCTGAGAGATTTTCAAGTCATTAAGTTCTAGTGTTTTTTTTCTCTTAATAATTTCACCTTCAAGTTACTTCTGTCTTCTCACATTTTAGCATATGTGGTCAAGAGGAACAAAGGGATTTCCTTCAACACTTTACTTAGAACTCTTATCAGCTAAAATCCAGTGTCGTTGCTTTTAAGTTCTGGCTTCCACAGCACCACAACATGAATACATTTCAGCATATGTATGAACATATAAAAGCAAGGATTGCTTTCTCTCAACTGTCTCTTAACAGTTTCCTTATTTCTACCCAAGTCCTCATCAGAATGGCCTTTTCAGTCCCTATTCCTACTAACATTCTGTTCATGATTATTTATGTATTCTCTAGAAAGACAGAAACCTTCTCTATAGTTCTCTTGCCTTTCTGACGCCTCACTAGAATCACCTTTAAAAGTCTTCTCAGGGCAACCCAGGATTTTTCCAGCATGCATTTTAAAACTCTTTGGGTCTCTGTGCATTTCCCAGTTCCCAAACTGTTTCCCCAGTTTTAGGTATCTGTTATAGCAGCTCCTCACTCTTACAAATGATTTTGTCTCAACGTGGGCTGCTCTTAAAAAACACCCCAGACTGAGTGGTTTAAACAATGAACATCTATTTCTCACAGCTCTGGAGGCTGTGAAGTCCAAGGCAAGGCATTGGTGTCTGCTGAGGGCCTGATTCACAGTTCATTCTTCTCATTTATCCTCATGGTGAGGAAAGAAAGGAAGTTCTGTCAGGAGTCTTATAAAGACACTGATCCCAGTTATGAGGGCTTCACTCTTAGGACCTCATGTAATCCGAATTATCTCCCAAAGACAGGCATCAGCATGTGAATTAGGGGAGGGCACATACATTCAATCTGTAAGTCTGTTGAAAGTAAACATCAAGTAGAAGTCAAAACAGCAACCTTGTAATACCAGTAGCTTCAAGTGATTCCAATTAAATATATAAAATCAAAGTAAAATCAGTGTGCTTGCTATAAAAATTGAGTGCCAAATTCCCCAGCCTCTCTTTCCGATTAGGATATCACAGATAATTCCTGAATAGACTCGGTCAAAAACCAAGTACAGAAGGGACTTTAATTTACATCTGAGGTAAGTGCCAGGAGAGAAGAGAGAGTGGAGAAAGACTTTTATAACAGGTAATATTCAAGAAGGTGTATCTATTGACCCAAAGTAATTTCCTTTTGGAAAAAGAAGGGGATCTGTAATGGAGAGCTAGATTTTGCTGACTCAATAGGAGAGCAACCCAGAAACTCACGGAAGTGAGCTTTAACTAAGCCTCCAGGGCCCGAGCTGCGTATCATGTTTGAGCACACAAGAAAGCTCAGCCTCTGGGTGGAGTTAAACCAGGGCCAAGGAGCTTAAGCCTAAGGTTGAGGCTGCTGGCTCATTAGTTGGGAACTGAAGCCTGAAAATTAAGCTGCCTGGGCTTGGTTTTAAGCTCCAGCTTGTGACAGTGAACCAACAGACTCTCCCCATGCCTCTGTCAAAAAGGGCCTTTTGTGAAAATGGGGGATTATGTCCCTAGGAGGTTATAGAGCTTCTCTTAGGGCGGGAAGTAAATCAATACTGATGCTGGCAACAGAATCACATAATTCTACTGACTTGTAGTGCTGCCTCAAATATTATCCTGAAAGCCACGGAGATTCTCCAAGTGGAGCTTGGTGTGCGTGCGTGCATGCGTGAGAGAGTGTGTGTGTGTATGTGTGTGCACGTGTGCTCATGTCCATAGAGAGAGCTTTCTCTGCAGCCTTCTTTCTGGCTTTCAGAGCACTTTGTGTGTTTATTATCCCATTGTGCCCTTTACCATATTGTGAGCACCATAGGAGCTAGAAAAGTAAATTCCTGCTTTTCTTTATAACACTCACAGTGCCAAACACATGATCGTATGCTGATGAGGCTTACAGAGTTATAAAT
This sequence comes from Arctocebus calabarensis, assembly GCA_963573935.1. Classification (NCBI taxonomy): domain Eukaryota; kingdom Metazoa; phylum Chordata; class Mammalia; order Primates; family Lorisidae; genus Arctocebus; species Arctocebus calabarensis. The sequence continues at coordinate 12,719 of CAUYON010016517.1, read as the reverse complement.
GGCCATTTAATCTCCTTTCTGTTTAAGAACTTGGGTGATAGTTATGAAAAACAGCAAGGATATCTCTAGGGTGGATGGATGCACAAACAGAGTTATACTACATACGTATCTTCCGTGGCATCTATAAGATTTAGCCATCCAGGTAAATCCCTTTCAAATTCAGATCAGTCCCTGCAGCCTTTCTCTGTTCATTCATTCATTCAGCCTGTGTTTGTTTATAGATGACAGAATCAATTTCATGATAGAAACGACCTTGTGGCAACGTTGCTGTGGTCACTGAGAGTTAAGGGCCTAATCATGTGCCCCCCCCCCCACCAAATTCTTATGTTGAAGCTCCAACTCCCATGACCTTGGAATGTGACTGTACTTGGAGACTAAGTCAAAATGAGGCTGTGAGAGTCGGCCTTCAGCCAATCCGACCGATGTCCTTCTAAAAAGAGGGGAGTGAACACAAGGAGAGCCACCAAAGGTGTGTGCGCACAAAGAAGGTAGCCACGTGAGGCCAATGAGAAGGATGCCACCCGAAAGCCACACAGAGGGACCTCAGGAGAAACCACCCCCATGGACACTTTGAGCTTGAACTTCTAGCTCTGGGGCTTTGAGAAAGCACATATGAATTGTTTAGGGTGCCAAGTCTGTGTTGTTTGTTATGGCAAACTGATACACTGCATTTTAAATATATATTTAATTTAATGTTATCATAGAGGAAAACAGACATGATTCAGCACAATGTTCTGCTTGGTTAGCAGGAAATATTTTGCATAGATAATTTTGGTTAGTCTAGGTGTATTACAAACCATTTCAAAACTTACTTGAAACAAAAAATGATACATCTCTTTCCTCTCTGTGGGTGGACTGGGCTCCTGTGGGCAGTTCTTGCTTCCAGCGTCTCTCAAAATTACAGCCAGATGTCAATGGGAACTGCATTGAGTTCAAGCGTCAGCTGGGTGAGGTGTCTGATAAATCTTCATCCCCAACAGCTGGAGGACTGGAGGGGGCTGGCTGGACATTTCTTTCCCTGGTGGCTTCTCCATGTTGGTGTGATCTCAGTTAAACTTCTTACCTAGTAGCTAGCTTCCCCCTAAATAAGGGTTCCTGAAGATCAAGATAGAATTTTCAAGGATTCTTCTGATCTAGACTTGGAAATCCCTTCTGCTGCAATCTGGTGCCTACAAGTGATGAAAGGCAGGGGACTTCATGGGGCAAGGGTACCAGGATGTGTGGTCCATTGGGGGGCTATCTTTGGATACTGTGTATATCCCAAGCGTGCCATTATTATTGGATCCCAGTTTGCTAGTTTCTGGACATCCATAGAATAATTCTAATCCATTCTTCACTTTATACCTAGATTGGTTTCCTCAATGCATCCCAGTGACCACACACATTAAAATTCCCGTCCTTCCCATCTGTTCAGACTCTGCAGGATCCAGAGCCAAGTTTGCGATCTCACTCTCATGACCCACCACCGTGAGGCAACATCTGCATGTTCTACACACTTTTTTCTCTAATAAGAAACTTCTGAACAGAAGTTTCAGATTTGCATGAATTTTATATTTATTTATTTATTTAATTTTTTTATTAAGTCATAACTTTGTACATTGATGCATTTATGGGATTCAGGGTACTGCTTCAATATACAATGTGAAATGCTTACATTGAACTAAGTAACACATCCATCTCAATTATACTCATTTCTTAATAGTTTTGAAATGTACCATTGCATCATGCACGCATGAATTTTAGAATTCAAAATGCATTAAAAGGTAGTCATAATTTTCTTTTGCTGCCATGTCACTCTTGCTTGTTTCTGACATTCTCCTGGGACAGGGAAGGAAGTGGTGGGGGCACAGAGGCCTTCTCACAGCCAGCAGGTTTTTTGTGCCCTATTTGCGGTACATAAACCCTACCGCAAGCATCAATCGCTGGGTTGACCAGGCATTGGTTTTAGCTGCATTTTGCAAACAATGCTTAGTGGAACACTGCATAGCCACATGTAAATCTGTAAATCTTATGTCTGCAAATAAATAAAAATCAATCAAATAAAAACTTAAAGTGATGGTCTGTATTTAAGTGTCAGATACAATGTGGAGCTACTGGTGACATTTGATTAGTTAATTCTATTGTTGCAGGTTTTACTCATTGGATACATTTTTAATAAAGAATAAGTTAGGAATGTTGAAGGAAAACTGAATCTCACAACAGCGACAGAGTCATCACATAAATAAAAATGACGCTGTGAAAATTCCTGTTTTTCAATGATCCATCTGTTAGAAAAAGTAATAGGAAAGGGACATTTATAATAAACTTATCCTTAGCACCATGAAAAAGTTGAACATTATTGTTATTTTAAACCATAAAAACGACTTTTATATAGGTTGATCATATACTAAAATATTTTATTGAATATATATTTAATAAACATGTATATATATATATATATATTTTTTTTGTAGTCTCACTTTGTCACCCTCAGTAGATTGCCATGGCATCACACAGCTCACAGCAACCTCCAACTCCTAAGCTTAGGTGATTCTCTTGTCTCAGCCTCCATATTTTTATTTTTAGATATAGTTTTTTTGCAATATTTAATAGTCTGATTTGATTGTAACATACATTTGTATATGTCACATGAATAAACCAGTGAACAAACAAAATTCTAGATCTTCATTTTCTTTATTTAGGTTTTGGTATCTATCATTACATAGCCAACAAATAAAACTTAGTGGCTTAAAACAATAACAGTTTCTTACTTTTCATGACTTTGTGGTTGGCTGGGTGATTCTTCTGCTGGTTTTGCCCGATGTGGTTGTGTTTAGCTAGTGGGTCTTCTGGGGGAATGGCTGGTCCAAGGACACGTCTGAGCTCCAAAGGTCTGGCTGGAGTATCTGGGTTGGCCTTGGCTTTCTCTGCACGTGACCTACTGTCTCTCACTCTCAGGAAGGCTGGTCTAGTTTCCTCACATGGTGTCTGGGTTCCAAAGGCGGAAGCTGAAAACCTTCTAGAGGCCTGAGCTTGGAAGTTGTACATCACTCTCACTATATTCCCTGAGATAGACCAAGTCCCAAGTCCAGCCCAGATTCAGGGGGTGGGGATATGGCCTCCTTTAATGGCAGAAACTAAAAATAACAAGTAACTAGCTCTTCTAGAATTTGCCTAACAGAGGAGTCAGTAAGTTCCTTTTTACTTTTATTTCTGGGGTGGGAGAGAGGTTGAGCCAGAAAGAGTTGGGTTTCTGTTATTTGCAACTTAGAGTCTGAACATATGGGCTCTGACCATACTGAACTTTGGGTATAGCACATCTAAGATTTTGGCCAATAAATTTTTTCTAAGTAAATATTATCCAGGAACAAATGGACCAGTTTAGTCTGACTACATGTCCCTTCTACTGTATAACTGACGACTTTCAGTTCTCTGTGACCTGGTTGCTAAATATCATTCTATAATTTTTGACCACTAGAGTGGTGTTAAAATGACATCATGGAACTCAAGCATTGTGAAAGATTATTAATAAAAGAAAAATAAATATGATCACATTTGAATCCATTCATTTGCTAAACAGAGATACAAATCAATGGTGCCCTTAAGGAGTTAGGAAATTGTGGGCCATATTAACATTTTTTTTTTCATTAAATCATAGCTATGTACATTAATGTAATAATGAGGTACAATGTGCTGGTTTCATATACAATCTGAAATATTTTCATCAAACTGGTTAACATAGCCTTCATGGCATTTTCTTAGTTATTCAGACATTTATATTCTGCATTCAGTTTCACCTGTACCCTTCTAAGATGCCCCATAGGTGTGGTCCTACCAATTACCCTCCTTCCACCCATCCTCCCACCTCCTCACCTCTCCCTTGCCCCTTTCCCCATATTCTTGTACTATAATTGGATTATAGCCTTCATATGAAAACTATATATTAGTTACATAGTAGGACTGAGTACATTGGATACTTTTTCTTCCATTCTTGAGATACTTTGCTAAGAAGAATATGTTCCAGCTCCATCCATGTAAACATGAAAGAGGTAAAATCTCCGTCTTTATTTAAGGCTGCATAACATATTAACACTTTTGCATGACCTTCACACAAGGAATAAATTTCAAGTTTCATTATGAGGTATTTAAGTTATGCACAATATATTCTTGAACTATTTTTCTAACTCCTACTAAAAGCCTACACCAACTTAATGTAGCCAAATGAGATTGTTTCCGCCTTCTAAGAAGTGATGGTTTTATTACCTTATAAATATTATTCATAATATTTTTGAATAAACATATCCTATTTATTTTTCCTTTCCTCTTTTTATTCCTACACATCCTTAGAAAAAGATAAAATGTCATCTTCCTAAAAACTTTTCTTGCTAGGAATAATTTTCCAACTTTGAATTTCTATATCTGGGTTTGTATTTGTTGTGAGAGTTTGAATTGCGGTTTCCCTTACAAATTTTGAAAAGGTGGATTCCATGTGGCATAAGAAAGTGTTAGCATCAACCAGGGCTCTGCCTTCTCCCAGCTCGGGGACCTCAGAGGTCAGTGTTCTCATCTCTATGCTGGTGATAATTATCTTTATCTTGTAGGATTAGTATGTATATTTGATGAGTTCATTTAAACTATCAGCTCCATAATCCAATCCAAGGTAAGATTCCAACTTTTGTATTACCCTTAATGCTCAGCATTGTGCATTGGGAATTTTTTATATTCAACAGATGTTTATTGAAGGACTAAGGGGATTTTTAGAATATAACTTTCTTTTTTTTTTTAAATTGAATCATAGCTGTGTACATTAGTTCAATCATGGGGTACAGTGTGGGGGCTTCACATGCAATCTGAGATATGTTATCAACCTGATTGACATAACATTCATGAGATTTTCTCGTTTACTATATGAAAACATTTTTGATCCATATTTAGAAGTTTTCTCCTGATACTTCAAATATGTACCACACATGTGATCTCACCCTTTGTCCTATCTCCCCCCACCCTCTCCCTCCCCTTCCCTCCCTCTCCCCTTTCCCCGTCTTCCTGTGCAATAAATGACTTTTTAATATGAGCCATTCTTATTGCAGTTAGTATCTCATTGTGGTTTTGATTTGCATTACTCTAATGATTAGTGAAATTGAGCACTTTTTTGTAAGTTTGTTGACTATTAGTATATCTTCATTTTAAAATTTTCTTTACATGTCTTTTTCCACTTTCAAGTGTATAACATAGATGTTTTGGCACAATAATCAAGTAAATGAGATGAAAGCTATGTTGATTGGTTTGATCTAACCCCGTCAGATTGTATGAAAAAAAAGCACATTGTGCCCCACATATGCATGAACATATTCATGATCTATGTGTATTTGACTTAAAAAAGTAAAATAAAATGGGGTTGTTTCACTATTTCTTGCTTATTTGCTTGAGTTCTTTGCAGATTCTGGTTATCAGTCCTTTATCAGATGTATAGCATGAAAACATTTTTCCCCATTCTGTGGGTTGTCTATTTACTCTTTTGATTATGTCCTTGGCTGTGCAGAAGATTTTTAATTTGATCAGGTCCCATTTATTTATTTTTGTTGTTATTATGATTACTTTTGGGGTCTTCTTCATGAATTCTTTGCCCAGGTCAATATCTTTAAGAGTTTTTCCTAATTTTTCCTCTAGAATTCTTATAGTTTCCTACCTTAGGTTTAAGTCCTTTATCTAGCATGAGTTACTTTTTGTGAGTAGTGAAATGGGCAGATCCCATTTCAGTTTTTTTACATGCGGTTATCCAGTTTCCCAGCACCATTTATTCAACAGGATTATTTTCCACAGTGTATGTTTTTATCTGTTTTGTTAAAAATCAGAAAAGTGTATAAAGATGATTTCAGAGCCCAAATACTACTCTGACTGTAGAGGTAAAATGCAGCATTAAGGGTTTACCCAACAGAATGAACCAAAATTCCCCACACATATCTATTATTTCAATAAATCTTAATAGCTTGAATTCCCCACTGAAGAGTCATAGGTTGGCTCATTGGATAATAAAACCCAAACCAACTATCTTCTGTCTCCAGAAAACACGATTAGCCCAGAAGGACTAATTTAGACTCAAGTTGAAAGGTTGGAAAACAATATTTCATGCAAATGAAAATCAAAAGAAAGCTGGTGTACCCATTCTGCTATCAGATAACATAGGCTTTAAATCAACCAAAGTAAAGAAAGATAAAGATGGTCACTATATAATGGTGAAGAAGACTTAACAATCATAAACATCTGCAAACCCAACACAAGAGTGCCCAGATTCTTAAAGTAAACTTTACTCAACTAAACAAAATTATTAACAGCAATGCCATAATTACCCCACTGCCAGAACTGGACAGATCCTCCAAATGGAAAATAAACAAACAATGGACTTAAAGCAAACTCTAGAATAAATGGATATTGTAGACATTTATAGACTATTCTACCTAGAAACGACTAAGTACTCATTCTTCTCATTGGCACATGGAACATTCTCTAAGATTAGTATTGAGTTCTTGATTTGACTCTCAGCTTGATTGTTATTAGAATATAGAAATGCTACTAATTTCTATACACTGATATTTTAACCTGCGACTTTGCTGAATTTGTTTATCAATTCTAAGAGTGTTTTAGTTGAGTCTTTAGGGTACTCTAGATACAAGACCACATTGTTGGCAAACAGGGATACTTTTATCTCTCCTTTCCCAATATGAAACATCTTTTGTTTGTTTGTTTGTTTTTTGCAGTTTTTGGCCAGGGCCAGGTTTGAACCTGCCACCTCTGTTATATGGGGCCTGTGCCCTACTCCTTGAGTCACAGGCGCCACCCCCAATATGGAACATCTTTATATCTTTATATCTTTCTCTCTCCTGATTTCTCTGATTAGTACTTCCAGTACTATGTTGAATAGAAGTGGTAACAAAGGGCATCCTTGTCTTGTTCTGGTTCTTAAGGGGAATGCTTTCAATTTTTCCCCATTCAGTATGGTGCTGGCTATGAGTTTATCATATGTGGCTTTTGATATTTTGATATACGTTCCTTCAATGCTTAATTTGTTGAGAGGTTTTTATCAATATCATGAAACACAGCTAGATTTTATCAAATGCCTTTTCTGTATCTAATGAAATGATCATATGGTCTTTGTTTTTATTTCTTTTTTTTTTGTAGTAAATCACATTTATTGATTTACATGTATTGAACCACCCTTTCATCCACAGTGTGTAACCCACGTGATTGTGATGAATTATCTTTTTTATATGCTGTCCAATTTGGTTTTCTGTTGAGGATTTTGGTATTCTGTTGAGGATTTTCTCATCCACATTCATAAGGGGTAATTGTCTGTAGTTTTGTTGTTATTGATGCTATTTTATCCTTTCCGAGTTTTGATAACAAGGTGGTATTGGCTTCACAGAATTAGTTCCCTCCTTTTCAATGTTATGTAACAGTTTCAGTGTAAAGGGTGTAAGTTCTTTTTGATAGGTCATGTAGAATTCAGCTGTGAATTAATCTGGTCCATGGCTTTTCTGTTGTTATTGGGAAAATTTTTGTTACTGTTACTTATTATTGTCCTGTTCAGAATTTTTAATTCTTCCTGATTTACAATTGGTAGGCTTGTTTCTTAATAAGTATCCATTTATTCTAGGTTTTCTGGGTTGTGCGCATAGAGGCTTTCATAGTGGTCACATGTGATATTTTGTATTTCCGTGGTATCAGATGTAATGCCTCATTTTTCATTTTGGATTGAATTTATTTGAGTATACTCTCTTCTATTTCCTGTTAATCTAGCTACTGGTATATTAAGTTTATCTTTTCAAAGAGTCAACTTTTTCTTTTATTAATCCTTTTTTATTTTTTGTTTCCATTTCATTTCGTTATGCTCTGAGGTTTGTTATTTCTTCTGCTAGCTTTGGGTTTGTTTTTCTAGAATTTTGAGGTGTGACATGAGATTATTAATTAGTGATCTTTCTGACTTTTTGATTAAGTCATAAACACATAGATCATGTATACATTGATGCCTTTATGGGTTACAATGTGCTGATTTTATATACAAATGGGAATGCTTACATCAAACTAATTCATATAGTCTTTACCTCTTTTACTTAATTATTGTGTTAAGACATTTATACTCTATATTTAGTAGATTTGACATGTTTCTGATGTAAACATTTAAGGCTTTGAACGTTCCCCTTAACACTGCCTCTTTTGTATACGTACATCTGGAAGCTTGCGTACTCATTGGCATTCAGTTTGATAAATCTCTTGATTTTTATTTTAATTTCATCATTGATCCAAGGATTTTTCAGCAGCAGGTTATTTAATTTCCATAAACCTTTCAAGAATCCTATAAAATGTGACTGCTCTCATATGAGGCAATAGAACCTTAGAGTTCACCCAAGGCCATACAACTAAGTAGTGAATCCAAGATTCATTTTTTGATTTGTGTCTATCTGACTCCAAAGTCAAAGGCCATCAATCACTACACAAACTAAGATTTATTATTAAACTAATGTATACTCAAGCATACGTACCATATAAGTTATAATGCCATTCATGAAGAGGTTAGTATATGACAGACACTAAACAGAATTCAGTTATTATTCACCTTTACTCCATGAGATAGGTACTATAGTTATGCCATTTTGCCAATGACCAAATCGTGGCAGAGAGAGTCCAAGGACTCATGGTCACATAATTGAAAAATTCAAAGCTAGATCCATTTGATTCCAAAGCCCCAATCAACAGTATGTCTCAACAATGCCAAATACCATTTGTCTTTAGGACTATTTTTTATTCAAATGTTATCCTGGTTTGGATACTTGTATCATTACTATCCTGTGCCTTTATGCATAAGCATCAAAAGCTATGAAACAATAACTAAAATCATATCATCAGAATTGAAACTGAATTAAAAGTGAGGTGATATCTTCAACCCAGCTCTCTTTTCTGGTCCCTTTGCAGACAAAGGACACAGTCCATCTGTGTGAGGACAGGAAGCTGCAAGATTTCTTTGTATATCTGAGAGACAATGACTCTTCTGTCTTAGCTATAAATAGAAAAGGTGTGATTAGATAAGTCTATAATGTCTGTTAAAATGCTTAAATCCAAGCATCTAGTGGTAATGTACCCTGAACACCCTCTGGTATCCACTCTTCTCTGTGTGCCCAACAAAGCATGGGACTTCTAAGGACCCCTTTCTATTAAGAAAAAGTAAAGGAAAGGAAAATTACTCTAAGGATGTTTAATAAGTTGAAAATTTAAGGTGGATATTATTTAAGTTTTGGAAAGACAATGGAATATTATTCAACCATTGGAAGGAATGAAGTTCTGATATATGCTACAGCATAAATGTATATAGAAAATACTACATGCGAGCCAAATTGAAATGCCACAAATTATATGATTCCATTTATATGAAATTTTCAGAATAAGAAATTCTACAGAGGCAGAAAATAGATTAGTCATTTTCAAGTGCTAGAGATCTTAGAGGTAATAAAATGGGTTTGGGTTTCTTAGCCAGGGGTGATAAAAATATTCTGAAATTAGATAATGGCAAGGGTTGCACAAAATTGTGAGTATACTAAACAACACTGAATTTTATACTTAAGGTGAATTTTATGATATATGAAGTATATCTCAATAGCACTTTTATAAAAATTATATATTTGTAGAGATAACATTAAGAATATTTGTATTCCATGCAAGTCTCAGAAGCTAGCTAGACAAATACAGTCATGGCAATTAGGATCCAGACCCCACAGAAATTCAACCCTGATGATAGACTTTATTTTAATCTTTCTCTTTTCCTTTAGTGTACTAATAAACAGTCTTCTTGCAGCTCCTTAAGAATGCAAGCAATGAAGAGGTGAAAGATTCAGACAGGAAGAAAGAGGAAATTTATTCATAGATACTGGCACTGGCCATTTGTTTACTACCACCAGAGTTAGAAGACATTAAGAGAAAAGTGCAGGGCTAACCAAAGCTTTTGGAACCTATACTTTCTTATGCTAGAGATAATTTTACAAGGCATAACTCATAATATTAATTATGATGATAATTAAAATAATAGCTAATATTTGAGTACTTACTTTGTGCTAGGCACTATATTAACTGCTTTATGCAGATTGTCTCATTTCCTTCTCCCAACTATCTTGTGAAGCGAATACTATTTACCCATTTGATAGGTGAGAAAACTGAGGCACAGAAAGATTAAGCAACTTACTCCATGTCAAAAAACTGATAAGTTGTGGGACCAGAACAGAAGCCCAGCCAGTATAATACCTGATCTCATGTTCTTAGCCACTTCACTATATACTATTAATACTTCCCAGTAGCTTTCCAGTATATTAAGTATATTAATATATTAAATAAATATCCCAAGCACATTCTTCTCACCAGGTTATCTACCTATATGGTAGATGTTACTATTAGTCTTCATTCTGTAGGGGAGAAAACAAAGGCACAGAGAGGCTTTGCAATCTGTCTAAGGCATAGAATTACTAACTGCCCCAGAAAGTAGCAGAGGGTTAAATCAAATCCAATCAGTCACTAAATTCTGTCATATCATTTTCTGATGTTTTGGTACTAACCTCACACGTAAGAGGGGACTCAGAATCCATCTGACCAATAAGAGTCAAACATATTCATCATCCAGCCTACTCTAACTTATAAAATTAACCAATGTAGGTATCTGGTAGCTCATCCCCTCTCTGCACACTTGTGGCTACTCTGTGTGCTACCCTACTCCTTCTAGCCTGTTTATGAAGAGAGTGATTTTTCCCCAAAACATAAATCATATAGCAGTAAGTGCACTGACTAGCCTTTGAGTTGTACAAAGGCAGCTTTGGCTTTCCTCTTTTCATGTATTTTACACAACAAGGAACAGCTGGGACATATAAATCCCCACTGCCTAGAAGCTGCAACTGGAGTTTTATAGTACATCTAATTAAGAAAAAGTTGGATTTTTCAGGATCTTTAGTATGAAATACATCCGTTTTATTAGTTGGAAAAAGCTTAAAGTGAGGCATTAAGTAAAGGTGCTGATTGAATTTTATCACCCTTAGTAATTAGAAAATAAAAGTGAAATCTGATAATAGATTTTTAAATAATACTACCCTGCAGACACAATCAATTTCTTTCATTTTCTCCCTCATATATGCATTCAGATATTATAAACTATTTTAAAGTAAATACACTTTTAAGGGTAATGCCACACTATCTCTTGCCAGATGTAAATATGAAATATATTCTAATATCAAGACATATGTAGTACAAAAGTAGGGATTCTAGGGGCAATGAGGAAAAGGCTTGATAGTGATCTAAGGCTGGGGACAGTAAGTAGGCAGAGGGATGAATCCCCTAGATTTGCCAAAAATCAACAAAAATAAATCAAAATTCTAAGATCTATTATAAAAGTCAAAGCGAGGGAGGGGAGGGGAGGAGGTAGGATGGGTGGAGGGAGGGCAATTAGTGGGAACACACCTATGGTGCATCTTAGCAGGGTACTGGTGAAACTCATTAAAGGTAGAGTATCAATGTCTTTATATAGTGATCAAGAAAATGTCATGAAGGCTATCTGTAACAGTACGATCAAAATATTTCTGAATGTATATGAAGCACATCGTGCCCAATGATTGCACCAATGTACACAATTAGGATTCAATAAAATTATAAAAAAAAATAATTGAAAAAAAAATAAGACCCAAAGTTCATGACCTTCCTAGTCTAGTGTACAGTAGGCTGTTTACTGAGTTGGAACTAGTGGAAACTATATAATCAGATCTTTCAGTCTACTGTGAGGGAGTAAATCATTCATATGACAGTTGCCCTGACATCTACAAGATTGCCAACTCTTTTTTTTTTCTTAGTTTCAAAGTTAAGGAAACCTGTTTGGATAAAGATGTTCCTTATCCAAGGTCCAGGGACGGGAAGAACTGTGAGGCCCAAGTTCCTCAAGAGAATATAAAGAAAGGAACATCTGAGTTGGCTGCTACCCTGAGGTCGCTATTGCAGGAGGCTGGTTTGGAAGTTTCCAGAGTATGGGTGTTGGAGAGGTATCATCAGGGGCCATCTGGTGGCCTGAGGAAGGTCCTGAGAAAATGAGTCTGACTGCTACCATGTTGAACTCGGGTTCATTTGGTTGTGGGAATTCCCAGATGTGAAATATATCAGGCAAGAATGAGTCAAACTTGAGAAAATGCCAAGGTCTGTGCAGGAATTTTAGTGAATGCCCAGTACAGCCTCTTAGCTTTGGTCATAACCAAATGCAATATGCTTCAGCCCCATGGCTATGGCCTAATCACCAGAAAACTTCTCAGAATGGACTAGAATTCAGCTGGCTCTTCCCTGGGTGGCAGCATGGTGGCTTTGTAGCAGCAATGAATGTAACCAGAAGGAGTCCATCTGAGTCCCTGCACCAGAGGGAAGACTGGAAAGCTGGAACTGCCTTGAGAGTCTAGTATAAACATCTGGGAATTCAGGTCTCTCTCAGGGCATATAGTGAGGCATATGGGAAGACGGGAGGCAGGAGGGCAACAATGAAGGTGTTGGATTTCCTGTTACCTGACTATGTGAGAATTTGAGTGTTTTACTTGAGTCTCCAATGGTAGATGTTGCCTTCTCAGATTTAAAATGGATTTATCTTCATGGTCATTTACTACTTACTATTGAGGAGTTCTGTCATATAGGCCACAAATATTTTAAACTGTCAACAGTGTCTACTCACTCTCCTC
>CAUYON010016515.1:0-62324 GCA_963573935.1 Arctocebus calabarensis | reverse complement strand
CATTCTCACTGGAGTTAGATGGTATCTCAGGCTGGTTTTGATTTGCATTTCTCTAATAATTAGGGATGATGAGCATTTTTCATATGTTTGTTAGCCATTTGTCTGTCTTCTTTAGAGAAGGTTCTATTCATGTCTCTTGCCCATTGATATATGGGATTGTTGGCTTTCGTCATGTGGATTAATTTGAGTTCTCTATAGATCCTAGTTATCGAGCTTTTGTCTGATTCAAAATATGCAAAATTCCTTTCCCATTGGGTAGGATGTCTATTTGCTTTGGTTGTCTCGTTAGCTGTACAGAAGCTTTTGAGTTATTTAAGTCCCATTTGTTTATTTCTGTTGTTGTAGCAATGTTGATTCTTCCCAGCCATGAGCATGGTATGTTCTTCCATTTGTTAATATCCTCTGCTATTTCCTTTCTTAGAATTTCATAATTTTCTTTATAGAGATCCTTCACCTCCTTTGTTAGGTATATACTTAGATATTTCATTTTCTTTGAAGCAATGGTGAAGGGAGTTGTGTCCTTAATTAGCCTCACATCTTGACTGTTATTGCCATATACAAAGGCTACTGACTTGTGGATATTGATTTTATATCCTGAGATACTACTGTATTTTCTGATAACTTCCAGGAGTCTTGTGGTCGACTCTTTGGGATTCTCTAAGTATAATATTATGTCGTCAGCAAAGAGGGAGAGTTTGGCCTCCTCTGCTCCCATTTTGATGCCCTTTATTTCCTTGTCTTGCTTAATTGCATTGGTTAGCACTTCCAGCACTACATTGAATAGTAATGGTGACAGAGGACCACCTTGTCTGTTTCCAGTTCTAAGGGGAATAGTTTTCAGCTTTACTCCATTCAGTAAAACATTAGCTGTGGGTTTGTCATAGATAGCTTCAATCAGTTTCAGAAATGTGCCACATATGCCTATACTCTTCAGTGTTCTAATTAGAAAAGGATGCTGGATTTTTTCAAATGCTTTTTCTACATCTATTGAGAGGATCATATGATCTTTGCTTTTGCTTTTGTTAATATGGTGGATAATGTTTATGGACTTGCGTATGTTAAACCAGCCTTGCATCCCTGGGATGAAACCTACTTGATCATGATGTATGAATTTTTAATGAAAAACTGTAATCTATTGGCTAGGTTTTTGTTGAGAATTTTTGCATCTATATTCATGAGTGAAATTTGTCTGAAATTCTCCTTTTTAGTTGGGTCTTTTCCTGGTTTTGGTATCAGGGTGATGTTTGCTTCGTAGAACGTGTTGGGGAAGATTCCTTCCTCCTCAATTTTTTGAAATAATTTCTGCAGTATTGGAATAAGCTCTTCCTTGAAGGCTTGATAGAATTCTGGCATGAAGACTTCAGGACCTGGGCATTTTTTGCTTGGAAGATTTTTGATTGTTTCTGTAATCTCAGTGTTTGAAATTGGTCTGTTCAGGAGAATATTTATAATATTCTCTAGTATGGCTTCCATTCCCCTGGGGCATTCTTCTTCCCCTTCAGGGATACCTATAACTCGTATGTTTGAATGCTTCATAGAGTCCCATAATTCTGTCAGTGAACGTTCTGCTTTCTCTCTCTTCTTTTCTGCCTCTTTAACTATCTGAGATATCTCAAGAGCTTTGTCCTCTACCTCTGAGATTCTTTCTTCTGCATGGTCTAATCTATTGTTGATACTTTCTGCTGCATCTTTAAGTTCCCTAATTGACTGCTTCAGTTCCCTCAGCTCTGCCATATCCTTTTTGTATTCTTCACAGCATTCATCTCTTAATTGATTCTGTTTTTGGATAACCTTTCCACTTTATCAGCATTTTCCTTCATTTCCTTGATTGTTTTCATCATCTGTATTCTAAATTACCTTTCTGTCATTTCTAACATTTCCTTATAGGTGGAATCCGCTGGAGTATCTACCTCACAGCCTCTTGACAGGGTTGCTCTGGGCTGTTTTTTCATGATGCCAGGAGTTTTCTGCTGATTCTTCCTCATGAGTGATTTCTTTTATCTGTTTCTTTGCCCTAATTTTACTTTCACTTCCTCCTGCTCTTTAAGTTGCTGTGCCTCTGGACTAGGGTTTTGATGAGTCCTTTTGGTACAGGACTTGAAGGATGAGAAGACTGAAGAGCAAGAAGAGGAAAAAAGAAAGAGAAAAAAAAAAGAAAAGAAAAAGGAGCAAGGAGAGGGAGTGGGTAGAAGCAACTATTGACCAAAAGAAGAGAGGCACAGAAAGAGGGGTATGGGAGCAATATAGGTGTACAGTAGGGTACTTTGACCCAACCTTAAGAACTCCCAACCTCTGGGGATGCCGGTTTGGGTGGTTAGGTCAGCAGCTCTTTGCCAGCCTGTTTGGACACAGTACTCCACCTCCACTAAGTAGAGAGGAAAGACAAACATGCCACAAATCAAACCAAAACAAGCAAACTGAAAACTTTATGGGATAAAATTGGGGAAAAACAATGGGTAATATGGGTAGAAACTCTAACAAAATTGAAGTTCTAATTGTTGAAAAAGGCAACAATGGAAAATTATATTTAAACTAGAAAAATGAAGAAATAAAGGAAAGAAAAAAGAAAAGTAAAATCTTTAAGGAAAATGTTGAAATTTTGAAAATAAGACAACAATAGCAAAAACAAACAAACAAACAAAAAAACAAAACAAAACAAAAAATAGAGCAGTATATATATCTTGCTGATATTGTCTGGGCAAGAAGTGATCTTCTGGGGTATGATATGTTAATCACAATGTTGATACAGCTGTACAAAATGGAGACCGGAGGCCTCTACTGATTTCTCAAACCCCACAAGGTGGAGAGCCTAAATCCTCCTCAGCCTGCTTAGAAGGCACTTTAAATTGCTAAATTGGGCTAAGCAGAAGCTTTCCCAGGAAAGCGCTTGTGGCTGGGATCACTCCTTAAGTGGCTCTCCACTTCCCCAGTATGCCAAAATTGGTCTCCCCTATGCCCTTGAGGCTGCAAGGCGTCTCAGTCCCTGCCTTTAGGCTGCTCAGTCACTAGATTACTTGCTCCTGCCCATTGCTTTTTCTGCAACCCTGAGGGTGGAGCTTGCCAGGGCAGTTCTCCCACAATGGCTCCACATAGCCCACAACCAAACACTCATAGCTCTGTATGGCTTGGGGGCTCAGGCTGGGCCCCAGACAACACTCAAAGACCTCCGCACTCTTGCCCAAGTTCTCCCAAGGCAATTCAACCGAGTGCCAAGTCCAAAAGAAACCCAAACAGCTCCTAAGTAAGGCCTTTCCAGTTTGCAATCTCACTGCTGCTGCACCCACAGCTGCCAGCAGGATTAGACCAAAGGAATACATGCAACCACTTGCCAGATCTCTACTGCTTTTGCCTTCCTCAGGGAGTCCAGACATCTCACGCTGTCTCCCTGTGTCCCCAAAGGGATGTTTCTGGATAGATCCCACCAGCCAGAGATGCCTGAAGTCTTCTCTCCCCAGTCTCACCATGCCCAGTTGCCTGAATTTTAGGATTTTTTAAAAATCAATTTTGCAAGGACCAAATTCAGTCCCCACACTAGCAGTATCAATAATAGCATTAAATGCACTATAATAAATCAACACAGTGAAACCTACAAATTGTCAGTCTATATGAAAACAAAAAGATCTGACAATACATTGTTGGTATATATATAATATATGACTTCTAAAGGCTTCTACATGTCTGTTACAACATCCGGCACTAGAATGTAAAAAAAAAATGTTTCTAAAGAAAAAGAAGAGCACATAATAATGATAAAATGTATTAAAGCATTATGATGATTATGCACATACTTATACACATAACCAAATAGGCCTAAAATAAATAAAGCCAAAATTGATAGGAAGAAATAGATTTGAAATTAGACACTTCAACACATAACTTTAAATAATAGCTAAAACACTTGCATGTTCAGCAGGGAAGTGGAACTCTTGAAAATTTTCTAAATCAACTGAGCAGACATCTACAGAAAGCTTCATTTAATGCCAGAAAAACATACATTCTTCTCAACCACACAAATGTTCTCTAGGAGAAAACACATATTTTCAACAAATAGTTTAAAATAAAGGAAAACAACTTAATTGTAATAACATCACAAAGCATAACATTTTTAGAAATTTGTTTTAAAAAACAAGTAAAAAAAATTGTACATTAAAAACCAGAAAACTTTTTAAAATAAAATTGGAGAAGACCTAAATTAATGGAAAGATATCTCATGTTCATGGATCAGAGATCTAAAATTTAAGGTGGAATTATTGTCCCCAAATGATCTATAGATTTATCTGAATCTCCATCAGAGTCCCAACTGTTTCTTGTTCCTCTTGCCAAACTTGATAGATTAATCTTATTTATATTGATAGCCTTATGGAAATTCAAATTTGCCAAAAAATCTTGACTCTGATTAGGCAAAATAATCTTTTTTTATTCATTTTATTTTTATTGATTATAATGTTTTACATATTTTAGGAGATATGTGATATTTTGTTATATGCATAGAATGAGTAGCTATCAAGTCAAGGTATTTTGGGCATTTAATCACCTTGAGTATTTCTCTTTTCAATGTGTTAAGAACATTTCAGTTCCTCTATTCTAAGTTCTTCTATATATATCACATATTGTTGCTGACTATAGTCAACCTCCTCTGCTATAAGACATTAGAAATGTTATCTTCTATCTAAATGCATATTTGTACCCATTGACCAGCCTCTTTATATCCTCCCCTATACACCCGTTCCAACCTTTGGTGTCTAAAATTCTATTTTCTACCTCCATGAATCAACTTTTTCATTTCCCATAAGAGTGAAAACATGGGATAATTTTCTTTTTGTGTCTGTTGCATTTCCCACCGACATGACTTCCAGTTCCATCTGTGTTACTACACATCATGTGAATTCATTCTTTTTGATGGCCTAAGAGTATTGCATTGTTATTATGTGCCACATTTTCTTTATCAATTCATCCATTGAGGGTCACTTAGACAGATTTCTTGTCTTTACTATTGTCACGAATGCTGCAATAAACATGTAAGTGCAGGCATCTTGTGATGTATTATATCTTTTCTCTTCTTTATTTGTGTGTTTTCTCTGCCAGTGGTTTTTATGTTTTTGTATGTTTTCCTGATGGTAAATACTGTTCTTTGCCTCTGAGTATGGGACATCCTTAAAGGTTTCTTGTAAGACTAGCCTAGTGGTTATGAATTCCTTCAGCTTTTGTTTGTCATGAAAAGATACTACCTCTCCTTCATTTATAAAATAAATAAATAAATAAATTTTCCAGGCATACAACCCCCGTATATCACAGTTTTATTTTTATTTTAGAACTGTGAATATATCATCCCATTCTCTCCTTGTCTATAAAGTTTCCACTGAGAAATCTACTGTTAATCTGATGAGAATCCTGTTATACATGACTGATTTCTTCTCTCTTGGCTTTTTCAAAATCTCTTTTTGTCTTGACTTTTTCTCTTTTCCTGTTAAAGCAATTAGCTAGTAATGTCCTTGGTTTTTGACTGGTTAACTATGATGTGTCATGGAGAGGAATTTTTTGAAATGTATCTGCTTGGGGAGTGCTGAGCCTTCTGTATCTGGATGTCTAAATCTCATCACAGACTTGGGAAGTTTTCAGTTATTATTTCATTAAGTAGGTTTTATAATTTTGTTGTTTTCTCTTTACCTTCTGGAACACAAAACATTCAAATAGTTGGTTGCAATTTTGCCCCATATGTCACATTGTTTTCTCATTTTATTCTTTTTTCTTATTTTTTTATCTGACTGGATCATTTCAGAAAATATGTCTTCAACTTCTAATATTCTTTCTTATGTTTGATTTAGTATATTATTGAATGTATTTTGTATTTTATTCAACAAATTCTACAATTTCAGAATTTCTGTTTGGCTCTTTTTATGGTAACTATTTTGGTAAGTTTCTAATTCATATCCTGAATTTATTCTTATGTTTTTCACTATTCTTTGGTACACCATTATTCTCCTTCAAAATTATATAAATTTCTTTTTCATTGAAGTCTGTTGCAGGAGAATTATTTGCTTTGTGGGTGTCATAGTTCCTTGATTTTTATGTTTCTTGTGTCTTTATTTTGATATCAGTGCATCTGATGTAACAGTCATGTCTTCCAAGATTTTGGATTTGCTTTCGTAGGAGACGACATTTTCACAAAGATATCCTAGTTGAGTGGGAAACCAGCTTTAATTTTGCGTGTATGTGTGTTATATCATAATTTCTGTATAATTTCTTTGACTAGAAACAACAGCAGTGGTATCTGTGATTTCTTTGAAAGCTTAGGATGAAGTTATTAGTGGAGGCTGTGGTGAAGTTTTTCTGGGGACTGGGCAGGTGGTCTGGTCTTTGGACCTTAGTGCTGGCAGTGGTGGGTTGTCTCATTTGCCTGTCCTTGGCCTCAGGATAGTGTACAAAGGTGTAGGTGTTAATGAGTGAAAGCAGGCCGCTTCTTGAGCCCCCAGGTAACTGCAGTTGTGTGACGTGACAACCCTCTAGGACACAAGTAGGTTTTCACTGGTGTTGGCAGTGGCTCCAGTGGTTTGGGCAGCTCAGTTCCCAGACCTGCAGGTGGTGTGTGCAGGTAGGTGCCAGCTGTGGCAATCCTGACAGGTTGGGTGGGTCTGACCTTAAATCCCTGAAGGAGTGCTCAGAGACCAATAGTAATGGACTGGGCTGCACTATTTCCAGTACCCTTGGTGAGCTTGGGTACCGGAGAGGTGGAACCAGACTAAGTGGACTTATACTCCATCCTCTTACCCCAGTGCAATGGTGTCAGCAAGTGCTGGCTGTGGTAGGCAGGGGTGGGGCAATCCCAAGGCCACCCACAGAATGCTCAAGAGGATGCAGCAACAGTGGTGGCATAGCCCTATTACTGGGGAGAGTGGGTTTGCTTTCAGTTGGACTAGAAGAAGGCTGGGAGCATGCTCTTCACTTGTGCTTAAGCTGCACAACAACCTGCAGAAGCAGTTGCTACAGGCAGTGGAATTGGTCCTTAAAGTATATGAAAATATGTGGCTACTCCTCTGCTGGGGGAAAGGTCATCATTTCCAACGGATCCTACTTCAGTCCCAGTGGTGCTAGCTGTATGAAGGAATGTGAAAGGTGCTCCAGGGACATGGAGATGTAGGGACAGTTGAGATCTAGGTCAGGATGCAGTCTGCTGGGAGCTAGAGTTTGAAAATTGCACCATGTTGCAGCTGCTTAGGAATTAGGGGTTTGTGGGACTCACATGAACTCCTTCTTTGTTGCAATTCCATTGCATGGTCTTTAGGAAACCCCTTCTTAACTTCAGGGTATGTACAAATAGAGTCTCTAGGGACTACAACTATGGGAGTCCACAGTGGGAATGTGAACCACTAGTGGTCTCTCAATTGCTCTTTCTTTGTACTAGGGGGCCTCTCCAGGCTTCCAGCTGATCCTGGACAAGTGGACCACCCCACTTATCTAGTTTTCCTTGCTTTCAGGGCTTCCTGTTGCTTCTCTGTTGAATTCTATTGTTTTCTCTGGGATGGTCTGCTAAAAGTGTTATTATGCATATGTACTCACTATTTTGATTCCTATCTATGGGAGAATCCCAAACCAGGTGCATCTACTCAGCCACCTTCATGCCCCTCCACCTCAACTCAATTCTAAATAATAAATATGAGCAAAGTATCTGAATATGTATTTCTCTGAAGACAATGTATAAATGGCCAATAAGACATGGATATGACTTAAACATCATTGGACATGTGGGAAATGCAAACAAAAGCTATAAGGAGATACTAACTTATTTACCCACTAATATAGCTATAATCAAAATCATACAATAACAGCATTAGTGACAATGTGGGGAAACTGGAATCCTCTTACACTGCTGGTGGTATGTGAAAAACACTGTAGTTAATTTGAAAAACAGCTTGACATTTACTCAAAATGTTAAACATGAATTTACCTTGTGACCAAGCAATTGTATTCCTAGGGTTCTACCTACTAAATGGAAAACTTACAACCACACAAAAACTTGTACATGAATTTCTACACCTAGGTCATTATTAATGGACAAAAAATAGAAATAATGAAAATGTTCATCAAATTCATGAATGTCTGTTTATCACACTATAATCCCCAATCCCTGGTGTTCAAGTCCTTTCATAATTCCCTCCTGTTTTGTGAAGGCTTGACCTAGTGACTAGATTCTGATAAATGGGAAAAGTTATGGACATTGCTTCAGAGACTCTATTACAAAACGAATATGACTTTCATCCTGAATACTCATGGTTTGCTTGTCACACTGTTCATATACAGGTTTTGAATATTTGATATGTTATTTTTGACCCTCACTTCTAATTTTTTAGCAGTGATCTAATTTTGTAGTGATGTAGGAGACTACATCAAGTTGTTTAGCCCTTTTTTCTTATCTATCTTTATCTGATTCTGATACATTTATAAAAGTTATGATATACATGTATATTTATGAAATTCACTGCCAAAATTTCCACTTTATAGGATCTGCTGATGGCTTGTGTAGGATTTGGATTATATGTTTTATGTAGGCTTATTAAATACCTCAGATACCACATCTCTTTTAATGGTTGTTTAGTTTGGTTTGACATTTGCACATTATATGCTGCCATTATTCAATAGCCATGAATCGATTCAGTTATCATATTCTGATTGAATATGTAAGCTTTTCTAGGAAATTTTATCCTCTCTATAAGTTTTGAATTATATTATGATAAAGTTATTTAAAGTATCTTATTAATGGTTGTTTTGACCTAGTCTGTTAAGAAGCTGCTGATGGGAAAGTCAATTTTTGCCTTCTCAAAACTTAAAGAAATAGCCCTGATGACCTTTCCCACTGAGCAGACTTCTGAAGACAGAGCCTTGCTGATGGAATCCTCTCAGCCTAAGTTCATCTGATTTAGTTAGGAATATGGTTTGGCTACAAATATTACAAAACTCAAAATAAGAAGGACTAATAAGATTGAAATTTATTTCTCTCATGTTAAAAGAAGTACAGAGTTAGTATGGATGTTTTACAATTACTATCTAACCTGGTCCTTCTCATTTTCCTAACCAATATTTTTAGCAGGTTATTAATTCCTATAAACTTCATTCATGTTCCAAGATAGCTGTCTGTATTCCAGCCATCCAAGCATTAATAGGGTATCTGATAAAAGGAGTGGAAGAAAGACTGAATGGCCCTTACCACAGTTTTGACTGAACTTTCAAAGGAAATTTTGTAGTTCGAAACAACATATATCTCATATAGATAGATGTCATACATAAAAACCTAATTATATTTTTATACTCTGATGTAAAAGACCTTAAAAAATATTCTTTACTGTGATACTCTGACTCCACATAATTCCTGGTTCTATCATTAGTGAAGAAGTTGTGATCGATATTAGATGTACATTTTTTCAGTCTTAGTCCATTTTCTGTGCTATAAAGGACTATCTGAAGGTTGGTCAATTTTAATAAATGCAAATTTTCTTCCATTCCTTGAGATTGGGAAGTGCAAAATGAAGTTGCCAGAATTTAATGAGGAAATTTTGGTGAATCATCACATATATTCAGAAAAAATTAGTAAAGTGTTTACCTAGATAATTTGCCATAACTTTTTTAAATAAAACTAATACTTTTAAGCAAAGATGACAGCAGTTAACATTACTTGTTACAACTGTCAGATTTATATGTGTTTGATAAACTAGTCCAGTTTATTTCTGCATTTACTAGAAAGTATTTGGAACTCCTTAAAGAGCCTAAACCTGTCAGAGATATCTTTTTTCTCCAATATGTAAGAGACTCAGTCATATTCTTCAGACTTACCGAAGAATGCACTAGGCAGAAGTTCAGTGTACTTGGTACCATGATAGGTTTTTCTTATAAAAGATGAAACAAATACTACAAAATTAATCTGAAAAAATAGATTCTAACAATCTTTTTAAAATATGTTACTTATTCAATACTTCAAGAACACATCACACAAGGAATAACTTTTCAGATAAGAGATCAAATACTTAAACAATAAAGTAAAGTATAACTAGCATAATATAAAAGAGAAATCTAAAACAAATAATTTACATAGTTTTCTCATAAAAATCTTTATTGCCTCCAATATCTGTATATGGATGGAGATAGTTGACCTTATTGCTTACATATACGGCTTGCTAACCTCCACATTGCGAGGTAATAAAACTGTAAACATTTACTGACAGTGACTTTTGTTCCAAAGTGATGCACTTCTCATGGAAGCCGTATTTCCCATTTCTTGAAAACTTATCTCACTATCCTCAGGATCATCAACATCTTTTCCTAAGACCTAGTTTTACATGTTTCCAAGAAGCTCATTTATCATCACATTCCGATTATAATCATTTTCTCATTATATTTCCTTATGAAGTCTTCTGACAGATAGAAAACAGTATCCTGGACACATAGAATATATTAACAAAAATGTCCCAATTGGACATTTTGGGATTATTATGTAGAAATAAACTGGACTAATTTATCAATTTATTGACAAGCTTCCAAAAAGTCTGAGGAAGTTTTAAGGCTACAGCTAATATTTGGTGCTATTGGCCATCTTCCATTAGCTATTCCATGCTTTCCCTCTTAGTAATAGAGATTTTAGAATTATTATGGAAAGATAATTTTTATTTAAATCATTGGCAGGCACGCAATAACAGTGTGTCTGCAAACATTAGACTGGAGAGAAAAGAAGCCAAAGAAATACAAGATGCACTGAGGACTTGCCATGGTCTGCTTATGCTCTGTGGATTTGAGGAAACCCACTTATAACTTAGCCTCTCCTGCTTCACCAGAAAGCTCTAGTTTATTTAAAACAAGTTCATATCACATGTCCTAAATGCTAGGCACAATTCTAAATGCTTAGCAAATAGAAACTCATTTAATCCACATAGTAATTTGATAGTATAAATAATAATGGAAACCACATTTAACATTTTAATGAAATTAAAGCTAAGAGGACTAAGGTATTGTTTCTAAATAGCTGCTATGTGTTGGAACTAAATTGAAACACAGTAGTTTTGTTCCATGTTGTTTTTCCTAGCTCAACAATACTTGCTAGCTTCCTTCTGTTTAGTTAAATCCACTAAATGGATAGTAATCCTATCCAGCTCTCTGAGGCCTCACATATTTTAATATATAACCACCTTTTGGTCAAAGCCATAGACCAAGACCTCACAAGAACAACTTCACAAGAGAATAAATTTAAGAAACCAATTACCCAATTCTTCTCTTATAAGTTAATTTATTTTTTACATACACTAGCACCTGAACTAGTGTAAAATTTTTGTGTGTGTATTCAGGGAAGAAGAAGTAGTTCAGACCTCTCATGGCCTAATTATCATTTAATTGTCACATCTCTTAATATTATTGCAATGGTGATTATATTTCAACATGAATTTTGGAGGGGAAAAACATTCCGTCCATCGTATTCTGGCACCCTGAAACTCATGTACTTCTCAAATACAAAATACTTTTATTTCATCTCATATCTCCAAAGGTTTTAACTCATTCTAGCATCATCTTTAAAGTCTAAGGTACAGTGTCTCATCTAAATACCATCAAAATCAAACATGAGTAAGACTCAGGGTATTATTTATTCCGATCAAATTCCTCTCCTGTTAAACAAATTATGAGTTTTCAAAATAGAATGGTGGTATAGGCATAGGACAGACATTCTCATTCCAAAAAACAGAAAAACAGTATCCAAATAAGTATAAATCATAACAAGTAAAATAACATTAAATCATGAGGCTTGAAAGTAATCTAATTTGGCTATGAATCTTTCCTACCATATATACCCCATACTAAACACATTCTAGTTACTCTGGAGTGGGCTTTAGGTCCCCATGGCTTTTGCAGAGCTCAATCCATGCAGGAGCTCTCATAGATTGGTGTCTCCTGTGTACAGTCCTCTGCATTCACACTAGGTTGGGTGACTCTATAGTTTTGTTGTCTCGGGGCAACCCAACTCCCAAAGTTTCACTTGGAATTGCCCTGGTCCTAATGAGTAATCTCTATGGTTACCCTGTCCTTGTGTCAATTCTGTATTTTAGCCCCGAGGACTCTGAGACATCCTTTGAAAAATATTTGGAGGAAGCCATGCCCTCATGGCTCCCACACTCTGCAAGCCTGCAGAATTAGCACCCTGTGAATACTGCCAAGACTTATGGCTTTTACCTTCTAGGGTGGTTGCCAGAGCCACATATGAGCTGATTTGAGCCCCGTCTGCAGTGCTAAATAGTGCTGCTCAGAAATACAGGCATCAGAGTCTTGAGGTAGCCTGGGTAGAGTATCCAGGGTTCCCAAGACCCCTTTTTGACATAATTCTGTCCCCTAGGCATTTGCATCCTGGGTCTATGATGGGAGGTCAGCACCAATAATCTCAAAAATGCCTTCAGGTTCATCTTTCATTGTCTTAAAGAACAGCAACCAGCTTCCTTTTGTCCATATTGATCTCAAAGAGTTGCTTGTCCTTACCCTTGGATTTTCTGAACTTGACTTTTCTTTTTATGTAACTTAGCCATGGTGAGAATTATCCAAACATTTACATTTTGTTTCTCTTTCTACTGATATATATTTCATAATATTATATTATATTATATTAATATACTATATTATATTTATTTATTTCTTCTTGAATTTTGCTATAAGCAGTTAAAAGAAACCATGCAGCACCCTTTGCACTTTTCTGCTTAGATATTTCTTCCACCAAATGTCAAAGTTCATGGTCCTTGAATGCTGCCTTTCACAAACGTTGGGATGTGAACAAATTTCAGCCAAGTTATTTGTCACCTTATAGTCAGAATGGCCCTTGTTCTACTGTCCAACACCATGTTCCTCACTTTGTTCTGAGATCTCAACAGAATCACGTGTGTTGTCCACATTACTAATAACATTCTAATCTCTAAGATAAGTTAGGTTGTGCCTATAGCCCTCTTCTACTTCTGAGCCCTCAAATAGCCTTTACTGCTTCACCTATGACAATCTTGGCTGTTTCTAGACAGGTCCTCCAAACACTTTCAGATTCTGTCCATTACTCAGTTCCAAAGTTGATCTACATTTTTAAGTTTTTAGTTCCTTTCTTAATAGTAACAGCCCCACTTATGGGAAATAAATAAATAAATTATGTCTTAATTTGTTTTTATTTGCTAAAACAAAATTTGACGACCTCAGAATAGGTAATTTGTGCTAAACAGAACTTTTCTCACAATTTTGGAAACTGGGAAGTCCATGATCAAATCATTGGCATCTCACTAGGGCCTTCTTGTTATAAGAAGAAGGTCAAAGAGACCAAGAGGGCAAAACTTGACATTTTATAATGATATTAATCCCATCAATGGGAGCAAATTCCATCATGACCCAATCACTCTTAAAGGTTTCCCCTCTTCATATTATTACATTGTCAATTAAATTTCAACATAAGTTTTGAAGGGGACAAGATTATAGCTTTCCCCAATTCTTCTCCAATCTTGATTCATCTGGGATCTGGTTAATATCCATCTCCTCCATTAGCACAATGGTATTGGCTAAGTGGTAATTTAACTATCTATTTTCTTCTTTCCTTCATTACAGAGGGAGACACACATTAGGGGTTTAGTTTAGATTTGTAGATTTACCATACCCTGGAGACATCTTTTCCTTTTGTGAGGAAAGGATATTTTGATGTTGGGGAGAGTCCAATCTGAGCTCACTAACTCCGTCTCTCTTCCAGATCTTCAAGCAGTTCACATTTTTCCTACCAGTCCTGTGACTGCAGACAATGTACATTTCAAAATGCTAATACTGTTCCACAGGTGCTAGCTGTGAACATGACTCTGCATTTATATTTTTGTGTTTAAGTTTTAGGGAACTTTTAGCCCTACAAGAGGTAACTTATTCAGGTCTCAAAGCTCAAACTGTTGAATATTCCCCCAAATCAAATTTGGTTCTCCACCACATGGGGTAATAGCAGACATCTAACAATAATCCTTGTTAGAGTGATTTCTCCATAGAAATATGAAAGGACAAAATCAAACCTTACTGGCAACCTAAGTTGATTAATTAATTGTCCAAGGAAGTATGAACATTCTCTTTACTAGACGGAGTTTGACTTTATTTGGCTTTGAAACATAAAATGGAAGAAGTGGACGGTGATTAGGAAACTTGTGAGAATGTGGAGACCCAGAGGATGCTACGCCAATGATTACAGAATTTTTTATAGAAACTAATTTATGGAGGAGAAGATTTCACAAAATAACCACAGAGCAGAAAATCTCTCTGCTCTGGAATCTGCAAAAAAAAAAAAAAAAAAAAAAAAAAAAAAAGAGAAGAGAACCAGCTTATAGAAGGATCATCAAAGCAGGATTTAGATTTGAGTTATAATTTCTTTTTTCCCCCCATCACTTGTGGATAAGGGTCAAGTCACTTAAATTCTCTAAGTACCTATCTTTTCAAGAGAGAGAGAGTTGAACAATATACAATCTCATCTACCTATAACTTTTCATTTTTTCCAGAGATCGGAATTTTATAAATGTACAGAGTAGGTGATAGAGCAGACAGGTAGAGAGCAGAGATGCTGGGGTCAGAATTAGTAAACCCCAATTCTGGTTATACCACATATTATGATTACTGTGTGATCTTGGGCAAGTCACTTCCCACTTTTGTGTCAGAGTTTTCTTGTCTAAGCTAGCTACCTTCTAAGTACAGAAGTTAAAAAGGAGTTAAACAACTGATAACATAATATTTCTCAAAATATTAAAATTAAAGTAGAAATATTTGCTCTAATAGGATAATATAATGGAAATATTCTAGGCTAGGAAAGAATGTATTTAAGGTATTGTGCAAGTACATACAGAATTACAGTTTAAATTTAATTGTCACTATGACATGCTTAGCAGAAAGTCACCAATTTAAAGAATTTATTAAGCTGACTGAATCACCATCAGCATCGTTCCCCTCCTCCCTTTCATCCTCACTGCATATGAACACAGTTCTAATGTGGCATTAGAGTTGATTTATTGATATTAACTTGGGGGAGTGGGGTGTAAGGTAGAGTTCCCAGATCCTTCCACTTCTTCCATGGGAATTTCTCTCTCCATCAGGCCCTCTCCGGGTGTGCATGGCCAGGAGAGGAGGTCTCCCTGAGAGTGAAGTTAGGTGGCCTAGAATATGCTCCCCTCCCCAAGCAGGATGCTCCACATCTTGTCCTGCTGCCTCCCTTGTTCTTGAGTCTCACAGATTGTCCTGCTCTAGGCTCACACCCTCTCTCCCCTCCTCCCAGGGTTTTCTCCCTCCCACCGATTCCTAGAACGTCTCTGCTCCTTCTTTGGCTGTGGGAACTGGACATCTGGCTGCTGCTGGGGAAGGGCAGAGCCCACCGTGGACTTGGATGGTTCATTAGCATGTTTGTGAGAAGGGGTCCTCCTGGGTGACCTCTGCAGTGTGTCCCAGGAAGACAGTCCTCCTGAAGCTGAATGTTTTGTTTGTCAGTGTCCTCCATAGGGCCTAAAGCTTCTAGCCTTTCCCTCTGCTTGCAATATAAATACAGAGCATTCCTTACAGAGGAAGGATATGGAGGAAAATTACTGTTTCTGCATTTGAGGAACATACAATTTTTCCAATCCTCAAATAAATGAAATAACTAATGGCTTGATAGAGCACTTGTTTCTGATTGTTCCTGAAGTAATATTTGGAGAAAGACGGAGTCATGGATAGCTTTTGTAATAGCTCTTTTATTTCTTTATTTTATTTTTTGCTTTCGTATTCTTTAATTGACATGTAGTAATTATACATATTTATGAAGGTTCAGTATGATATTAAGTATTTTAATACATGTATACAGTGTTGATTATCAGGGTAATTGGATATGGATAATCATATCCAGCCCCTCAAACACTTATGATATCACTTGCTGGGAATATTCAAAACCTATTCACATAGTTATTTGATAATATAAAATAAGTTGTAAATTCTAGTCTCCTTACAGTGCTGTGGAATAGTAGAAGTTATTCATCCTCTCTAGCAGTCCTTTGTAACCCTTTGACTTTCCCCCAGTGCCTCCATGATTTTTTTCATCAAATAACTGCTATTCTCATCTCTAACTCTAAAATACAAACTTTTTTATCTTGCACACATGCATGAGAAAATGTAGTTATTTCCTTTCCATGTCTGGGACTTTCTTTAATGTTTTGTGTCCCTTATTTCCATGGACCAGGGCTGAGATATATTGAAGGAAGAGGCAGGCGCCTTAACTTGCATCATCTCCTTCCAAGATTTCATCAAAACTTCAAGTTATCTGACCCCAGTTATTTGTGACCTTTGATAAGTATTGCCCACATCAGAACTAAGATGGTAGAAAACAAAGTCCTTTACTCCAAACAAGTTCCTTTACACACACACACACACACATATATTTGAGGTACTTATATATGTAAAAGACAATCAGTATTGTGGGTTAGGGATTGGGGGCTGGATGACTTATATTTATTCACATTTTATGATGTGAATTCTTCTTTTGATGAATTTGGCCAAGGTCATGATGAATCTGTCATTAAAATCAG
Organism: Arctocebus calabarensis; assembly: GCA_963573935.1. Classification (NCBI taxonomy): domain Eukaryota; kingdom Metazoa; phylum Chordata; class Mammalia; order Primates; family Lorisidae; genus Arctocebus; species Arctocebus calabarensis. Next base: position 45,759 of record CAUYON010016515.1, on the reverse strand, counting down.
TCAGGCTTCACAGAGCTGGTTAAGTTCAGTGCAGTGACAACTAAAGTAGAAGGAATTCTGAATGATAGGTGAGATACCAAAATTGCCCTGAAGCCAAACTGCTTATCTTGAACCTAGCTCTAATGCTTGGTAGCTGTTTGATCTTGGCTAATTTACTTAGCCCAGATATCCCCTTCATTTTCTTCCTCTGTTAAATATGGTTGCAAATAGCACCTATATTAGAAGGTTGTGGTAAGGATTAAGTGGGTTCCTATCTGTAAAACATTTGAAATAGTGCCTGGAATATAGAGAATATAATAAAAATTTTGTTAAATTTATACTATAGCTTTCCTGTAAAGCAGAGGAGGATAAGTTGTACATAGGTTTCCTCACTTTTTGTATGGTCTGCATCCACCTCCAGACCGTGGAATGTTCTTGGTGGGTGTATCTTGTACTTCCGCTCCTTCACCTCTAATGTTTGGGGACAGGTTGTTATTTACATGTCTGTATAGAATTTAAACAAGAGGGAGATCATCTCCGTTATTTGTTTAGAAATTGAGGACTAGCTACCAGAAAATGGCAAATGTCACCAAACATCAGCCATAGACTTGAAACTTCCTACACCCTATTGGAGGACTGTCAGTACATTGCCTTCCTTGAGGACATAGCAACACTAGATGTCCATAGTACTGATTTCCACCAATGAGAGGAAGTCCAGAGAGATCATGACACAGAAGGCCTGAAAATTCTGGGAACCTTGTGCAACTTGGTCAGAGGACCTTGAGGATTCTGAGGAAAATGTGACAAATCTTAACAGTGTGGAAATTATGGCTTCCCTGAAAAATGCATCCGTTTGGAACCAAAGCTGCTAACAATATAAAGTCTGATATTTTATTACCTTGCATGTGGAATTTGCCCAATAGTATATGTAAGCAATAAAGGTAACTTCCCCATAGAGATACAGCCTTAGGGAATAGTAAAGATTTTTATGAGATAAACTGTGCCAATTTGTACATATTCTGAATGTTTCTCTTTTTCATATCATGATAGCTATAGTGTGCTTTATTATATATTTTAAAGTATTAGTTTTCTTGTACCTGGACAGTCATGGCTTATTTGAATTGTTGTTAAAATAAAGAAAAACTCTCATATGTTAAAATACATTATTTCATAAAGTATTTTTCAGTTTTACTATTTAATTTTTTATTTAAATTTTATTCAATGTTTGTCAAATAAATCTGTCATGGTACTAAACATATCTTCTCCCCACTGCATCATTTGCATAACTAAAAAATATAACTGAATCTCTTACTCATAGAAAAAAAAAAGGAATCATTTGAAAAATGAAACTGTTTTCAGTAAATGCAGAAATAATAGTTTAATTATAAAACCATATATGAAATAGACAGTATAAACCATGTCAAAATTTGTCATTTTTGATTAAAATTCTTAGGTTTTAGAAAGCAAAAAAAAACTTGTAAATTATTTAGGCAAATTCTATGGTACATTTTAATGTATATTATATTTCAGGTAGTTATTTTTAGAACTATACAAGAATTAATCAAGAAATAATATACAGCACTAATCTGTGTCTTTTTAAAGCATGTAAAACTTCTTGAAATAGTTTTAAACTTCCTGCAACTGACATTTTTGAATTTAACATTTCATTTTTGATACCAATCCATATTGAAATATGCAAATTTAGCTTGTCTGATTTAACTTCTGTTTCGTATTTCGTTATATATATTTCCTTTATGTAGTTTTCTCATTTGATATGCCCATCTCTCTTCCTGTGAACATTTAGTTTAATTTGTTCCTCTTAACTTTTATTCTGATTGGCTCTTATTCTTTTCATTACAAATAGATATTCTATGATGATTCTGAGAGGTGTCCACCATCACTGTACCATCTTCAAAGTCACAGTGGCAAATAGCTGACTTCAAACCAACAAAGCCTAAGTTTGTCTCCAGCCAGCTACTCTTGAGTTTCCTTAGGCCTCAGCTCCTCACAGATCTCAGCAACATGAACTTGAGAAGAACTGTGTTTTGTTAGCTCAAGTCTTGCTGGTCATGTTAGTTTAAATTTATGGAACTACTAACCCTTGCTTTTAACAGTAAATCTTGAAAGGGTCCTGAACTTGGAAGGACTGCAGGGATCACCTAAAGTCACCAGCAAATTGTGCTTAGTCATTTGGACTCAACTGATTCCTCCTTAACCCCTACCCATGCCTAACACAAAAAGAATGTTTTCTCTGATACTTTCTGGCTTGCCAGAGGATATGGGAGCTGTCACTTGCTTACTGCTGAGCAAGGGCAAAATCCACCTTGGCCTTTGAAAGTTTTCCATTTGTTTGTAGTGAGGGGACCTTCTCTGTGACCACTCCCAAAACGTGCCAGGAAGATCGCTAAGGAGACCCACAAGCTGTCACTTGCACCTTGCTTGCATGACGTGGCTCTTCTCTCAAACCCTAATATAAAGCTCCCATGACTGCCTGGCTTGACAACCCACCTCCCTTTCAGCCAAAAGGTATATGAACATTCTAGGAGGAGGGCATCTCTATCATGGTCTGTTTCTCTTAAATCTTGGGGAAGATACAAAGTGAGTTTCTGTCCAAAAGTTTCCAGCATTGATGAAGATTAAGCAAGAGTGAAACCTGATTTGTGGTTCTATATCATCCCTAAACTCTCAATAGAAATGTTTGAGGATGTGGGTATCTTGGCCTATTCTCCTGCTCTGAGTAATTCAGAGAAAAGGTACTGCAAGGAAGGTGTTTAATAATAAGGGTATCACCCTCCAACTCTCAGAAACCCTATTCCCTGTGTTCTACAGAAAGTGTAGATTTGCTGCATAAGCAAAAGATTCCCTGCTGCTCAGCATGGTTCAGACCAATTCAGGCTTGTTGTTTCTGTCCTGTCTATGAACAAAGGTGAGATCTTTTCATCCCTACAGCCCTGAAGACTTCACTCCAAGACGAGTTATATAGGAACTTGGAGAAAAAACAGGTAAAATAAGTCCTTCAGCTGCACTAATCCCATTCAAATCATCTTTACTTCACTGGGGAGTCTGAGAAAGAATTTTAACTGACACTTCCTCAGTAACCACTGCAGTTGTAGTTAGGTCATTTCATTTAATCTAGACAATAGCAGGTTTGGGGAGGATGGAATGTAGGGGGTCACTAATGGGATGATGATCTGAAGACAGCCTTATGTGCAGGGAAACCAAGATCAGCTGGAAAAAGGCAGAAGCCTGAGTCCTGAAAAAGAGGAGGAAAATGAGGACACATTTCTTTAAACTATTCACTGTATGTTAATAGCCTCAAGCAAAGGAAATGGAGAGAAAAAGTAGCATGCAAGGGAGCAGAAGTGAGCAGACAGTCCATGACCTACCACATCCTTCTTTTGCCATAAAGGCACATCCCAGGCCCTATGTCACCTTCCATCATTTACCCTGCCCTGAGACTCTTCTTTATTTCTTCTTTCCCAGGCCGGGAGTCGCACACAGAGCTGCCGATGCCCAGATCAGGTGTCCAAAAGCCACCAATATCCATTGCTCCTACTGCTACTTTAACAAAAACTGAAAGATCTAGGTTGATGCAGAGGTGAGAGAGGAGAGCACGGTGAGAAAGGGGGGCTCATGAAGTTAGAGCAGCTGCCACTTCTCATGTGCTCAGTGGCTTCAATGAGATAACACTGACCACATTGGTAATCCATCATCCTCCCAAAACTTTGCAGTCCTTGTTATGCTAACATTCTGCCCATTCCTGAGCTTATAGATGCCAGTAGTAAGTAACAGAATCGCGGGAAACTTGCCCGTGCTGTCCTCCCACATTCTTTGGGAAGACCCAGTATATCCCTCATACCTTTCTCCTCTGCTGAGTGCTCTACTGCCAGAGCATTCATTCCGGCAAACTGAGGTCTGTGCTCACTCAGGCCGAGGACACCTTGCTGATTAGGGAGAGTAGCACCAAGGACAGCAGTGTCTAGATTGGCCTCCATGACCTTAGAAAAATCATCTTTCACCTTCCTTATCTCTAAATCATCAGGTTTGGAAAGGAAAAGGGACAAACAAGGTTTGGTCCTTCAAACAGCAGCTATTACCATTTTCCTACAAAAGCAATCTCTCTATAGATCCCATAATGTCAGAGTCCGGTAGGTTAACTACAGGTGGTTAGGCAGATACACTGAAGGCTTAACTTCCTGGGTGTTCCAGGAATTCATGAATAATCTCATCTGTCAAATTCTAGAAAGGTCCTTTTTGTATGGCCTCTCACTTATTCTGTTATTGTCTGTGTTATGAGAGAGCTTATTTCAGACTACATACAAGTAGGGGTTAGTGGGAGAGAATCTATTGCCAGCATAAGGGAACCTGGTGTTACACTAAATAATATGTCAACTACTAATATCCCGCCAATGTTATGCTGAATTGAAAGGGTTGTAGGCCTCAGGAAAGAAAAATCAAAATCCCTTTGTGTAACAGGCTTTTATGAGTCTTTCCGTCAAATTCAGAACACTTATTGTTTGGTGAAATAAGAGAAGGACTGGGACATTCTAGAAAAAGAAAAGCTTAGAGGAAACTCAGATGAAATGATATGATATTCAGGGAAACAAGGAGGTTTATCCCTGCTATACATCATAGCCCATTCCTGAGTGTGCATGCAGGCACAGTGTTTCTACATCTCTATTTGAGTGACCCTGCCTCTATTCTGGCCCTTCCCCATCTAGAACTGCCAGTGGCACTGAAGCAATGTGTCCCTGCTCTCCAACAAATCTTGGGACCCTGGAGTTCCAAGGAGTGCCGTCCTGGCTGCTGCACCAACCTGACTTCAAGATCAGGTGAGAAGCACAGACCTCTCCCACCTGTTGCCATCCTCTCCTATTTAGCTTTTTGGATGGACAAGAGGAAGGGAAAGAAATATGGTTAGCTCCTTATCTAGGGAATGGAGGCGTGTTTTCTCTTATTTCTTGGAGTCTTAGCTCCAGGAGAAGCCACACTCCTCCACGTCCCCTTGGTCTCACTCTTCCTATTTGCCTATAGTATACAAGAAATAGAAGAATGAGAATTGTGAGGCAAAATTCTTTTCTGTCTGCAAATTCAAAAACCTCAGATATCTGGAAAATTGATGTCTATAATTGTTCCTACAATTAAACTGGATTCCAAAATTACACAGGGCCATTGCTCCAACTCAGTGTAGACCCTTTCTTCTCCGCTGTGTTTATATCACTGACCTTCAGTATCTTTACCAATCCTAGTTTAGGATCCCCAAACAATGAAAAGATACATGTTTTCCCCCTTGCTTTATTTTGTTAGTTGTTTCCACAGCTAATGCCTGGGAGATTGGTTGGGGTACTATTATGATACTCCACATACAACTTGCTTTGGCCCAGTCACTTTTTAAAACTCCATCCCTGTATCATATATGTTAAGCTTATGAACATGTTGTGATATTGATTATGGCAACATTAAGAAGATAAAAGATTTTGCCTACAACACATTTACAAACATGCCTCAGAGGCATGTCTTATTGTTGTTTAAACTTCAGACCACTACAGTAAAGCAGTATTTCAATAAAGCAAGTTGCATGAAGTTTTTGGGTTTGCAATGCACACCCACGTACATTTATACTATACTGTAGTCTCTTAAGTGTATAATACCATTGTATTTGAAAAAGAATTCAAAACACTCTATTGCCAAAAGATAGTAATGATCATCCAAGCCTTAATGCATCTTTTGCTGGTGGAAGATTTAGCCTCCATCACTGAAGTTGTTGATGGTTGTGGTGGAGTTATTTCTTCACATAAGACTGCAAAAAGGATTGCTGCATCAATTGCCTCCTTCCTTCCTTGCAGCATCAATGACTCTTCCCTATCATGTGATGCTTGTTAATGAGTGTTTTACTCATAGTAGAACTTCTTTCAAAATTGGAGTCCTCTCAAACTCTGCCATTGCTTTATCAATTAAGTTTATGTAAAGGCTCGGTGCCTGTGGTTCAAGCAGCTAAGGCTCCAGACACATACACCTGACCTGATGCGTTTGAATCCAGCCTGGGCCCATCAAACAACAATGACAGCTGCAACCAAAAAATAGCCGGGTGTTGTAGCAGGTGACTGTAGTCTCAACTACTTGGGAGGCAGAGGCAGGAGAATCGCTTAAGCCCAGGATTTGGAGGTTGCTGTGAGCAGTGATGCCACAGCACTGTACCTAGGGTGACAGCTTGAGGCTCTGTCTCAAAAAAAAAAGAAAAAGTTTATGTAAATTTCCAAATCCTCTATTGTTGTTTCAACAATGTTCATATCATCTTCACCAGCCATAGATTCCATGTCAAAAAAACCCACTTTCTTTGCTCCTCCATAAGAAACAATTCCTTATCAATTCAAGTTTTATCACAAGATTGCAGCAATTCAGTGATATGTTTGGGCTCCATTTCTAATCCAAGTTCTCTTGTTATTTCTACCACATCTACAATGACATCCAACACTGAAGTTTTGCATCCTTCAAAATCATCCATGATGGTTGAAATCGACTTCTTACAAACTTCTGTTAATGTTGATAATTTCAACCTCTTCCCATGAATCATAAATGTTCTTTTTTGGTTTTTTTGAGACAGAGTCTCACTCTGTCACTCTGGGATAGAGTGCCATAGTATCATAAGTCACAGCAACCTCACATTCTTGGGGTAAAGTGATTCTCTTGCCTCACCCTCCCTAGTAGCTATGACTATAGGCACCCACCACAACATCTGGTGATTTTCAGAGAGATAAGGTCTCACTCTGGTTCAGGCTGGTCTTGAACCTGTGAGCTTAGGCAATCTACCCACCTTGGCCTCCCAAGTGCTGGAATTACCAGTGTGAGCCACCAGCCTGGCTCTGAATCATAAATGTTCTTAATAGTGTCTAGAATAGTGAGTCCTTTCCAGAAGGTTTTAATTTATTTATTTTTTTATTGTTGAGGGTACAGAGAAGCAGGTTATACTGATTACATTTGTTAAGTAATGTCCTTCTAATAATTGTGTCTTGTCTGCAAGAAGATTTTTAGATAAGAAGAAACACTATCTATGGCTATAGCCTTACAACTTGTATTTCTTAGTAATTAAAACTTGACAGCTGACTTATTCCTTAATCCATGCACTACTGAATGGATGTTGTGTTAGCAGGCATGGAAACAACAGTAATCTCCTTATACATCTCCATCAAAGCTTTTAAGTAAGCAGATATATTGTCAATGAAGAATAATATTTTTCTTATTGAGTAGTGTCAACAGTGGGCTTAAAATATTTAATAAACTTGTAGTAAACAGAAATGCCATGATCTGCAGCATATTCAATAAACTTGTAGTAAACATAAATGCTGTCATCCACCATTTCATGTCACCACCTTCATCAGTGACCTTAGTTAGATATTCTGAATGACTTGCTGTAGCTTCTAGATCAGCACTTGCTGCTTTGTCTTTACTTTTATGTTATGAACATGACCTTTGTCCTTCAACCTCACAAACCAAGCTCTGATATAGATTGTATACAATTGGATTTTATTGTTGCACTGTTGTTTTAATCCAGAGTGAGAGTCTGTGACTTTTGATTGATTTGCTTTATTAAATCACACTTCATGATAGGCTGTTGAGGATATGGATTGAATTATCTCCCTGAAAAATCAAATAGTTAAAGTTCTAACATCAGTACTTCAGAATTTCACTGTATTTGGAGATGAGATTATTAAATAGATAAATAAATATGCTTCTATGTTCTGTTAACTTTTGAGGTTCACTGCAGCCCCGACCTGGGGTGGGAGTCAACAGGGGAAATGAAGCTGAGGAAAATCACAAGACTCTACACCAACTTAACACATAAAGTTTAGGAAGCCTGGAGAGAGGCATACACTAACTCACATGTCACAGGCAGAGTGAGATAATGCAGTGACTTTCTGGCTTCTTAGAAGCCTTTTATTGATCTCTAACACAAAACCTACAAGCAAAATATAAAGGTGCCAAAATAGGATTAAAAGACTCCTAAGCCTCCAGGAAGATTGGGTAAAAGGAAATGGCTGGATATCAGGAACATAGGGTAACTGAGTTGTCAACAACAGATGATAAGGTATTTAGAAAGGGGGCGGGAAAAACAAGTTTTGTCATCACAGGACAAACAAGCCAGACTCCCTAATCTAACAGCCTATCAGGGGGTTGTAGGGCTCAGCCCATCTGCCTGCTGATTCTCTGCTCAGGGATCAATGGTCTTAGTGACTTTGCCCTGTCTGGGATGCTTCTGGGCCCTTTGTCTTTGGCAGTCTTGATGATCCTCTATGGATGGAAAGTCTGTGTGCTTTGGCCTGGATTGAGGAGAAGTGCCCCTCAGAGACATCAGCCTCTCTACCTCCCACAGTTAACCTAATGAATCATTTATTTATTCCTTCATTCCAGAAGTGCCATTTAACAAACAATGCTGGCCTCCAAGCCTCTAATCATCCCACCACCAATGCATTCACCACTCTAGACCTGACAATTGTCCTTAAATAATCATTTCTCTCATGGCTTCAACTTGTATAAGCTTAGATGTGGTCTCCACAGACCAGAGTACCAAATACTGAAACCATTCATGAACCAACAGTAATAATTTCTGTAACTGAATCACTATGACCATGCAAATATGTGTGATGTGAGAGAAATCTTTATGTTCTTAACCTTGTCATAAGCAAGGTCATCAATGTTCAAATCACTTGAGTCAATAATGGAAAGAGTTTTAAAAAGTGGAAGAGCTGCAGCAAACTCTAGTGTACCATCATCACTCCCAGGGTAGTGATACATGGGTATCAGCTGTGTAAACAGCATATACAAAAACAGTAAAATGTTAGAAAACATGCATACTTGTATTATTTAGGGCTGCAAAGACAGGGGTGAATAAATGGACTATAGGTCAGTGATGCGAATTCAGGAGAAAACAGAAAGTCTGTATTGAGTAAGAGAGATGGGCCAGTTTGATTTTTGAATCACTAGCAGTTGCAGGGCCAGTTCCAGATATTCATTTTCCAGATGCTTATAGTTTTTGAACAAAGGAGAACTGTGCCTCATAATTCTAATGCTTTCATTTCTTGTATCTTATAAGCCAAAGAGAAGGCTCATTCTGAGAAGACCAGAAGCAATGTATCTGGGACTAAGAACCAAAAACAAAAAAAAGTTCTTTATTTCCTTGTGAGGAGCTCACCTTTTCTCTACCTCCATACCCAGGGCCATCAGCAGAGATAAATAGAAAAGAATGGCAACAGGTGGGTAGGTTCTCCACCTGTCACCTGAACTCTGAGGCAGGCTGGTGTAGTAGCCAGGGCTGGCACAGGTAGGGAATCCAATGTCCCAGGATTTGTAGAAGACCAGGGTCTCTCTGCTCCAGTGCCAGTTTTAGAAAGTAAGACCCAGAACAGAGTGCAGAAGTGACTCATAAAGAGATGAAAACACCTGCCTTGTGCACATGCGCAAAAGCAGGCCTAGATATACAAAGGAATAAATAAACCTTGTTGTCACCATGAATATCATACCATTTCCTCTCTTTTACTCTAAGTTTCTCATTTCCTAGAATGTCCAACTCCTTCCCCTTCTCCCACCAAACAACAAGTATTCTGAATTTGTCACAGAGACCCACAAAAGCTCATTATAGAAAGTGGTTCCCTTATTCAACATGGGCCTGGAAGTTCTAGCCAATACAATTATGCAAAACAAGGAAATAAAGGGCATCCAAATGGAGGTAGGGGAGGTCAAACTCTCCCTCTTTGCTGACAATATGATCTTGTACTTAGAGAACCTCAAAGACTCAACCATAAGACTCCTGGAAGTCACCAAAAATTACAGTAATGTCTCAAGATATAAAATCAATGTCCACAAGTCAGTAGTCTTTGTAAATGCCAGTAACAGCCAAGATGAGAGGCTAATTAAGGACACAACTCCCTTCAATATAGCTTAAAAGAAAATGAAATACCTACGAATATTCCTAACAAAAAAGGTGAAGGACTTCTATAAAGAAAATTATGAAACCCTAAGAAAGGAAATAGCAGAAGATATTAACAAATGGAAGAACATACCATGCTCATGGCTGGGAATAATGAACATTGTTAAAATGTCTATACTTCCCACAGCAATCTACTGATTCAATGCCATTCCTATTAAAATACCAACATCATACTTTCAAGTCTTGGAAAAAATGATTTTTTTGTTTTGTACGAAACCAGGAATAAAACTGTATAGCTAAGGCAGTTCTTAATAATAAAAACAAAGCAGGGGGCATCAACACACCAGATTTTAGGCTGTACTACAAGGCCATAGTGGTCAAGACTGCTAGGTACTGGCACAAAAATAGAGACATAGATATTTGGAATCCAATAGAAAATCAGGAAATGAAACTAACAACTGACAACCACCTAATCTTTGATAAACCAAACAAGAGCATACATTAGGGAAAAGACTCCTTATTCAATAAATGGTTTTGAGAGAACTGGATATCCACATGTAAAAGACTGTAACTGGATCCGCACATTTCTCCATTCACAAAAATTTATTCAAGATGGATAAAGGACATAAATTTAAGGCATGAAATGATAAAAATCCTCAAAGAAAGCATAGGAAAAACACTGGAAGATATCAGCCTGGGGAAAAACTTCATGGAGAAGTCTGCTGTGGCAATTGCAACAAGAACAAAAATAAACAAATGGAACTTAATCAAGCTGAAAAGCTTCTGTACAGCTAAGGAGACAACAACCAAAGCACATAGACAACTAACACAATGGGAAAGGATAGCTGCATATTTGGAATCAGAAAAAAGCTCAATAACTAGGATCTATAGAGAACTCAAATTAATCCACATGAAAAAAGCCAGAAATCTCGTATTTCAATGGACAAGAGAGATAAAAAGAACCTCTACTAAAGAAGACAGATGAATGACTAGCAAACATATGAGAAAATGCTCATTGTCCCTAATTATTAGAGAAATGCAAACTAAAACCACCCTGAGATACCATCTAACCCCAGAAAGAATGGCCCACATCACAAAATCTCAAAACTGCAGATGCTGGCGTGGATGTGGAGAGCGGGAACACTTTTACACTGCAAACTGATACAACCTTTTTGGAAGGAAGTATGGAGAAACCTCAAAGAACTTAAGCTAGACCTACCATTTGATCCTGTAATCCCATTACTGGGCATTTACTCAGAAGGAAAAAAATCCTTTTTTCATAAGGACACTTGCACAAGACTATTTATTGCAGCTCAATTTACAATTGCCAAAATGTGCAAACAGTCTAAATGCCCACCAAACCCAGGAATGGATTAAGACGCTGTAGTATTTGTATACCTTTGTATTAACCTGGATGAAAGTGGAACACATTATTCTTAGTAAAGTTTCACAAGAATGGAGGAGCATGAATCCTATGTATTCAATTTTGATATGAGGACAATTAATGACCTAGTACATGGTGGGGGGTGGGGGAAGGGGAGAGCAGAGAGAGAAAGAAGGAGGAAGGGGGGTGGGAAAAGGAAGAGCAGAGAGAGGGAAGGAAGGTGAGGGTGCAGTCTTGGTGTGTGACACACCTCTTGGGGGCAAGACAATTGTAAGAAGGACTTTAGCTAACAAATGCAATCCGTATAATCTGGTTTCTTATATTCTCAATGAATCCCCAACAATTAAAAAGGAAAGAAAGAAAGAAAGAAAGAAAGAAAGAAAGAAAGAAAGAAAGAAAGAAAGAAAGAAAGAAAGAAAGAAAGAAAGAAAGAGTTTCCCTAATTTTTCTTACCTGAGGCCCATAATCCTGACGTTCAGCACACCATTGGCAGCACAATAGTTGTTGATGTATTATTTAGTATAATACCAGGTTCCCAAAGGCCAGCCATATATTCTCTTCCACTAGTCTCTTTTTGACAGAGAGCTCTCTTATAACACAAATAATAACAAAATAGGTAAGAGATGGTACATACGCATGCTTTGCTAGAAGTTGACAGAATGAGTTTATCCATGAATGCCTAAAACACCCAGTAAAGTCTGCCCTTAGATTCATCGATGGAGAATCTCAATACCTTATGCATTATAGGAATAGAGAGCTTGTTTCTGTCATCAGAAAATGATATGTGCTGGTGTTTGAGGGCTTTCAAACATAATGATTAGGAGGTAAAAGACTGCAAACTGACCTTTTGGGGATCATGGACCCCCAAGGGGACCTACCCTTTGCTTCAGAGAGAAATTTCTTTATTATCCTGAGGTCTGAGCAGGTCTGTCTTCAGTCTGAATCACAACCTTTATCTATTAAGGCTTTAAGCAAACCTGCCATTTATTTTAAAGAGCTATAGATATGCATATATAAAAATATACATATGTATATTTTTTATTGAGACAGAATGTCACTTTGTCACCCTCAGTAGGGTTCTGTGGTGTCACAGCTCACAGCAACCTCAAATTCTTAGACTCAAGTGATTTTCTTGCCTCAACCTCCCTAGTAGCTGGAATTACAGGCACCCACAACAATGCCCAGTCATTTTTGGTTTGTTTGTTTTGTTTTAGCAGGCCTGGGCTGAGTTCAGACCCACCAGCCCCAGTGCATGTGGCCAGCACCCTAACCACTGGGCAATGGGCGCCCCTGTTTTAAGAATATTCTAATGCATGGTCAGTTGTTCAAATTTCTGTCTCCGTGAAGGAGAAGGGCTATAAGTCCCATTTGCCATCATAGTGATGGTGTTCTCTGAGAAGTACAGTTTTAAACACCATTAATGCCTCCTGAGGCTGCTCATGACACATCATCACTGATTCGGTATAGGGAAATGCGTGGGCAATGAGTGTGGGGGTTATTTCTGGTGGGAGGATATCTTCAATTATCGACAGCCCAATCCTTCATAAGCAGGGCCCACAACCTCATCACAATACACTGGTAGGAATACACAGTTAGTCATTTTCCCAGGTGGCTTAAGGGACATAAGTCCACAAGACCCACAGAATTTCCTGCACCAACTGCTTCATCTTCCTCAGCTCTGCTCTGCACTGGAGCACACCAAACAGGCAAGGGCAGAATGAAAATTTTATTGTTGCTCTAAAGCCTCAGGCCAAGGAATACAACAAAGAGCCTGACTCCAGAGTGGGGAGGAGGAAAGAAAGGGAAAATCAGAATGACACAGCCAGATTTAGGGGTATGGTAAGAAGAACCCTTTCGAGGTTGTCGCCATAACAGTGCTATGTCCTTGATGAGCCACATAGCTGTCTTGGCTGCCAACTGCCAAACTGACCGCCTCCTTGAACTTGCAGATATAGGGTAAACTCACATCACAATTATATTCTTTCCACATCAGAAATCCTGGAGAGACAGAAGACATAAACACATGGGGTGTGGCAAGCTTGTGACTCCAATGAAGAGGCACCCAAGTTCCAGCCTAGGACACAGAGCCTCTCCCATGTCTTCACCAGGAGGAGACACCAAAAAAGGATAACTGAGAGGAGATGGGAGAAAGCAAATCAGCATCTATTTCCAAACTCAGAATAATTCCCTGTAGGACAGACCCAAGAATGGGGAAGATGGGTAGAAAAGGCTGGGAAGAGGTGGCTCCTCTGATTCTCACCTGTGCTTCTGGACAGGCTCCCACAGAATCCAGGATGTGAGGTGTTGGAGGGAGGTTTCTCCCAGGCAACGTAGTGGAGCTTCTCAGAGTTACTCCACTCCCATCCATCCCACTTTGGCAAAGCACCCTGCGGAGTACAGGAGGCAGCCAGGTGAGAGGAATGGAACTGCAGCTCTCTCTGCAGGATCACTTTAGCTATAACCTGATTCCCTCTCCAGCATCCTAGAGTATTATCTGTTCCTCCAGATGCTACCCAGAGCCTTCTACTTTACCAAGTTCCTTTGTACCTGCCTGCTCCTATTGGCAAATCCCAGCCAATAACCACAAGGCCTCTGGAACTACTCAAAGTCATGTTAGTTACTTCCTGAACAATAATTGTTGGCACATTTACGATCAGTCTCAAAGAAACAGTGTCTGTTTTATAGGGGACAAATTGATCCTATCTTCATTTAGGATTCTCCCAGAATGGTAAGTGCAGAGTCCTTGAAGCTCAGATTACTGAATTACAGGACCCCAGGGGAGAACTGTTTAAAACACTTGACAAGAGGCTGGTTAACTTTGTCTGTAGTCTAGGGACCTCAAAAGGACTCAGGTCTTCAGCTGGTCTCAAGGAATTTCCTTCCCCCGCCCCCCGCCCAGTATTCCTCAGAATCTGAGCTCTAGTGCTCCTTGGGGCACTTCGTGGGCAGGTACAGGGAACAGGGAAGGGGCCAGGATGACCGTGGCCACCTGAGAGGTCACAGACAGGGGAGGAAACCAGCGCACCTGTGTGGGGTCGTGCAGCCCAATCCAAATGTGTGAGTAGCTGGTCACAGTGCTCCTGACTAGGAAGGACACGAAAGATCCTTCTGCTTTACTGAGCACAGACACCAGTTGTCCAGAGGACAGCTTCTGGCAGGCCTTCTGGCAGGGAGAGAAAGACAGGGAGATTGAGACCTCACCAGGAGAAGGCAGGGCAAGGGAACAGAAGGACTGCCTGAAAGATAAAGAGTTAATTCTCATTCCCAAGGAGCTCTCAGGAATGGAGATCCCATCCCCTAAGATACACAAGGACTTTCTGCTGTCACCCTCAATCCGCATGTAAAGACTCACATTTGATTCCATCCAAGTTTTTGGTGACATAAACAAGGCATAGCAGTGGGAGCCATAGGCCCTGGCACCCCAGGGACAGCTGCTCCGTGAAGAGGTAACATTCTTCTTGGAGTCTTCACCTGGGGTAGAGGAGACAATGGGGAGGGATGAGATGAAATGAAGAATGGGGATCAGGGCTTGGTGACCTAGGGGCACATCTATGAGGCTTGTCTTTGGGGAGGAAGACCACATTCCTGATTCCTGCTCATCTTTGCTCACAGTGTCTGAAATTCTTGGTCTCGAAACAATGATACTAAATGAGGATCCATCTCTTCTCTTTCCCTTTTTCCTTGTTCAATAGTCCAATACTTCCCTCACTATGGGCTGATGATTTTCTCTAGACTGGGTCCTCCAATCCTCTTCCATACCTAAATTTTTATTACTGATCCTTCACGCTTTGCCTCTGCAATTCACCAACATAAAGCAGAGACCACTAACAAAATGGGAAGCCATCTCAATCCATTGTTAATTGGCCCCCCATTGCTGCCACCACCCATCAGCCCATAGGAAGGAGCGATGATGGAGATGTTGCAGGGAGCTTCACCAGGTGGAGCTGCAGCTCACCATCAGCACAGGAGACACACAGGAGCCTTCCTGCCCTCACTGACTCCGAGTACTCCCAGGGAACCCAGTGCTAGAGGCAGAGAATGCTCACCTTGGACCTGGGACATGAGCATCAGGCAGGAGAGCAGCATCCAGGCCAGGCTGGGCAGGGCCCTAGGAGGCAGCATGGCGTCTGTGATGTGGGAGGTGGTCAGCGAGCACTGCAGGAGTGTGGTCAGAGGGAGGACTGCTGAGAGCCTGCCTCTTGTCCCCCTAGGAATGAATTGATTTTGGTCATATTGCTCCCTTCTATAGTTCTGGGCTGGACTGTAGAATCTTTGTTCTCTCTACCTGAGACTTCCCAGGCCAGCCATGATGAGTCTCAGAGCCCCTGTACTTTCTGAGGCATGTTTTTGCAACATCTCCTGTGATATGTGAGGTAACCCAACCCTCCCCCCCCCTTAGGTTTTGTACTTCACCACCCACTTACCTGTCTTGCAGAGCTCTGGGATAGTTTGTCTGATCAGGAAGAACTGGGCTTTTATAGGAGAATCTGAGGGAGGGGCATGGATAAGAGTAACAGGAAAGTGTAGCTAGTGCTGGGTTGATGCAAAGGGCTTGGCATTGGTCCAAGAAAATTCCTGCTACAGGGAGAAGTCTCTTCTGGTAAAACTTGGGATTGCTCGTGTTGTTCTCTCTTTCCCTTTGGTAGTCTGGCACTTTCCCCAGGAATGAAGTTTTCTCTCTCCTCTGCCTCTTTCTTGTGAGGTACTTATAGCACCGAATGAGGTATTCAACTTTTTAAGGTGAACAACCAAAGGAGATCTTCCGGTTGATCCCTTAAGAAATCACTTCTGTAGACAAACATACATATTTTTCTACCTTGTTCAATAAGAGTAAATAAATGCTAGGTGTTAAGTAGAAACTGGTATAGGAATTGTAAATATCATAGTTGGTTCAGAGCATAGAAGGAACTTGTGTGAAGAGCAGAAATGACGGTTCAAGGTACTTAATTTTGCACAGTAACTGGATTTGAAGAAAATTAAGGATCATCTGACAAGCCAATAAATGAGCCAAAATATTGGGGAAAATCAGATGAATTTCCCCAAACCTTGTCTTGCCAGTCTTTGGCAAGGAGCTTGCCCTGTATATAAGGATAATTTAGTACAGTAAGAGGCAATGAGGGAACACAAGTGTTAAGGTGTATCAACTTCAAATAATGCAGATCAAAGGAACAGCGAACAATGGTTATGGCAGTGTAGAGCACGCATTGTATGAAATTGAAAACACAACCTATCTTGCAGGTCAGACCTCCACTGCATCAAGACATTCTCTTCTCCTAGGCTGCTCATGAGCTTGCTGGCTAGACTTTCATTTCGCTGTAAATGAAAAGCCATTTTAATTATATTTTACCAGGAAGATGGCCAACTTCATGGGGGTAAACTTAGAAAAGCTCTTCTAGTGAGGCTTATTTCTAAGTTAGATACAAACTAGGATACTGTGTGGATCGTACACTATGCTTCAGATTCTGTTTGGCCAAAAGGAAATGTTAGGATGAGAATTTCTATGGACGCTGATGCTTATACTATTATATGGTTTGAATATGAGTTCCCTCCAAATTTCATGTTGATATTTGATCCCAGTGTTGGTGGTGGGGCCTTGTGGGAGGTGTTGGGTCATGAGGGTGGAGTTTTCATGAACAGTTTGGTGCCTTCCTCATAGTAATAATTGGGTTCTGCTCTATTAGTTCTCGCCAGAATGGGTTGTTTAAAAAGTTTGGAACTACCTCCTCCCTCTCTTGTTCCCTGTCTTACCATAGGACACCTGCTCTCCCTTTGTCTTCTGCCTTGATTGGAAACTCATAATACAGGTCCACTGTGTGTGAACCAGGTGTACTTTGGAATTCAGAATTGCTGGACATTCTCAGAAGGGTCTAGAACAGCACCTCTTGATTAACATTCTGCATCACCATCTGCAGCAATGTGTTTGAAAGATCGCATGATGTAATATATATAAAAACCATAGATATCCTTGCTTCAGGCCAGGATAGCTCAGTTAAGATAGGGTGAAATTACAGTATCGGGATTGACAGAATAAACATCCACTCAACGTCATCTATACTCTAATTTCTAGACCCTATGTGTTTGGAGTAGCAGGGAATTACTTTATGTTACTTACATTGGGCTACATGATAAAAAAGAACTTTATAGATGTAATTAACATTGTGGGCCCTAAAATAGCAGATTATTATAGATTTTCTGGGTGGATCCAATCTAATTGATTATCATACATAAGCAATTAAAATTGAGAATTGTCTCTGACTAAAAGGAGAGGAAAGCAAAAGAGAAGAGGAAGAGAGATGTGACAGAAGCACAGTCACAGAGAGGGATTCCATAAACTTTTGCTGGTTTTAAGGTGGGGAGGGCAAAAAGAAATGCAAGTATCTTTGAAAAGGAGAGAGAGGCTGACGGCCAACAAGGAAAGAGAGACTGCATCCCTACAAAGTCAACAAACGGAATTCTGCCAAAAACCTTAACGCTCTTGAAAGCAGAATCTCTCCTACATCCTCCAAAAAGGAAACACTTTGAGTTTGCCCTATGGAGACCTGGAGCAGAGAACCAGAAATCCACAGCATCCTGGATGTCTACCTACAGAAGTATGAGAAAAGTAACTATGTCCTGTTCCAAGGGTCTGGTTTCGTGATAATTTGCTCAGGAAGCAATAAAAAACTAAAACAGTTACCAAATCATCAATACGAATTTCCAATTCTTTTTTCTTTTTATCTTTTCAAAACTTGTTTATTAAAGTATGATGTATATGGCCAGGCATGGTGGTTCACACCTGTAATTTGAGCACTTTGGGAGACTAAGGCTGGAGGATGACTTGAAGCCAGGACTTTCAGACTATCCAGGGCAATACAAAGAGATTCTAGCTCTATGAAAATTAGAAATATTTGATAGGTGTTATGGCCCATGTCTGTAGTTCCAGCTACTCAGGAGGCTGAAGCAGGAGGATCACTTAAGACCAAGAGTTTGAGGGTACAGTGAGCTATGGTGACTTACTTCACTGTATTATTGCCTAGGCAGTAGAGTGAGATTCTATCTTAAAAATATTAACAACTAAGATAATGAATAAAATACAACATAATATGCAGGAAGTCCACAAATAGTAAATGCAAAATTTAGTTAATTTTAAATAACTAAATACATTAGTGTATCCAGAGCCAAGATCAGAAAATAGCACATCTTAGTAGAAAGGCCTATCTGTGCTTTCTTCCACAGTGCCCTGACTGCAGATATATAGACTAGTTTAGCCTCTTTCTGTACTTTACATAAATAGAATCATAAAGTATGCACTGTCTGGCTTCTCTCAATCAACTTTGTACCTGTGAGATACATTCAAATTATTTTGTGGAATTGTAGATTGTTCGTTCTAATTGCTATGTGGTATAGCATTATATGTATATGCTACCATTTAATGATCCTTTCTACTGATGATGAATATTTGGGTAATTTTCAGTGTTTGAACCATAGCACTGCCAGCAGTATTCAAATACATGTGTTATAGCAAATGTCTTCTATTTGCTCTTCTTGGATGTAGGAGTGGAACACTGAGCAATTTACTTTGTTTTATGAAATGCAGTTAAGTAATTTGAGGACACATACTATGTAGCTATAAAATCAATGTGAAATCTCCTCAGATATTGATAAGAAAATTTTCTAAAATGGAATTATTAATGAAAAAAGATACAAAACAGAGTATAAAATATTTTGTGTTAAAATGGGATAAGAAAATACATTAATATTAATATTTGCTTTAATTTTCTTGAGGAACTCTTGGGGGATAAACAAGACAATGATAAAGGTGACTATATTCAAATATGGGGGTGTTGGTAGGGATCCAAGAAGATGGGGTCAGAAACACAAGAAACAATTTTCATGCACACACATATGTACATCAGTCTATATGTATATACAGATGCATATACTTATTTGAACTGAGAGACTGTACTGCCTATTTAAAAGTAAATTTAACTGTTGTAAGGGGCTAAAATTTATAGAGGTGAGATTTCCTCTAATGGGTATGTACAGTGTGTTTGCATGATTACATTTGGTCATAGAAATGCTCAGGAAATGTACCACTTTTAGTCGATTTTTGAGATAACAGTTATCATGTCCAGCTTTTTTTAAAGGATAATTTATTTATTTATTTTTTAATTAATTGATAACTGTGTACATTAATGCAATCATAGGGTACAATGTGCTGATTTTATATACAATTTGAAATATTTTCATCCAACTGGTTAACATAGCCTTCATGGCATTTTCTTAGTTATTGTGTTCAGACAGTCATATTCTGCATTTAGTAAGTTTCACCTGTACCCTTCTAAGATGCACTGTAAGTGTGCTCCCACCAATTACCCTTCCTTCACCCAGCCTCCCCCCTCCCCTTTCCTTCCTTATCCCTTTCCTCATATTCTTGTGCTATAATTGGGTTATAGCCTTCATATGAAAGCTATAAATTAGTTTCAAAATAGGGTTGAGTACATTGGATACTTTTTCTTCCATTCTTGAGATACTTTGCTAAGAAGAATATGTTCCAGCTCTATCCATGTAAACGACTTTTAAAAAAACTTTTGTTTAGGGTGGTGCCTGTGGCTCAGCAAGTAGGGCACCAACCCCATATACCGAGGGCTGCGGGTTCAAACCTGGCCCCGGCCGAACTGCATCAAAAATTAGCCAGGCGCTATGGCAGGCGCCTGTAGTCCCAGCTACTTGGGAGGCTGAGGCAAGAGAATCGCTTGAGCCCAAGAGCTGGAGGTTGCTGTGAGCTGTGACTCCACAGCACTCCACCGAGTACGATAGAGTGAGACTGTCTCCACAAAAAAAAAAAACAACTTTTGTTTAAATTTAATCCCACCCCTCCTATTTAAAAAAAAAAATTGAAGAGAAAACTGAGATTCGGAATAGTAATGTGTCTACCCAACTGTTAGCCGTGCTGTCTTTCCTGAAGGGCAGCTGCCTTCATTCCTGGGAAATGCTCCAGTTATCTCTCTAAAATAAAGGTGACTAGAGGCATATCTCTGTTTCATATGAAAACAAACATGTGAGTAAAAACTTTTAAAAACTGAAATTATATTTAAAAATAAAATATCCTCATTTTGTTGAAGGCTCTGGGAAAAAATTCCTGCACCAAATTTTCCCTGATTTAAAACCATGCCATGTGTTCCACAGCTGAAATTTCATACAATGGGTTATCAAGCTATCAATTCACACTGCTGAAGACCTAGTATATATAATCAAAATGAAAATAAAAAAGATATAAATCATTTCTAAGAAATCAAGAAGAATCTTTGTGAAGGCCAAAATAACAACCATCTTTGTTTCCTCCGTCTATAATGCAGATTTCCATGGCACCAGGGCCTCTGGAGGGGAGCAACTTCATGGCCATGCTTGACCTGCCTAGGCTGCTCAACTTCCCCCTGCACCTCCTTGCGTCTTTATCTCTCATGGCTCTGTTTAACTGAAAAGCACAGAGAGGCATAGAGCTGCTTACTCATAAAGCCAAAAGTATCAAAATGACTTACCACCTTCTGGCCCAAGTCAAAGCTCAGTAAATGCATGCACTCATCATTTCCAATCACAGTCATAAATATGGCTCTCTCTATGCAAAGAGGCATCATAATTGATGGCCACATTTCCAAGACGAAATAGTCAATATACTGGGCAAGTCTCACTATCCATTTCTTGTAAGCCATGCTTGCAATTTATGATCCTTTCTAACTTATCATCACTCCAAGAATGTATTGATTTTTTTTTTAAGCACATAATTGACATCTGTGATTGCTGGTTCCAAACAGAACGGATATTTAAACAGCAGAATTATTCTATACTTTTATATTTGTAAGTGACCAGCAATTCCCATCATTTCACCCCACTTTCTACAGGTTTCCAACTTTGAGAGATTCTGTGATGTACAGCCTTCATATTGAAGGAACAAATCAGCATTTTTTTTTTAAGTTCAGGAGCTATGTTGAATGTTGTGTTCAGAAAAATTCTAAAGATGTTTCACCCCAAATTCCTGCCCCAGGTATTCAAACGCCAATGTGAGGAAACTTTGCAGAGGTAATTAAGGTTACTAATCAACTGACTTTAAAATAGGGAAATTATCTTTGATTATCTAGGTGGATCCAAAATAATCACCTGAGACCTTAAAAGCAGAAGAGAAAAGCAGAAAGATCAGATGCATCGGAAGATGTTATAAGAAAAAGGTAGGAGAGATGAGGCAGAAGGGGATAACAGAGAGATTTTAAGTGTGAGAAGGACTTGACTCATCATTGCTGCTTTTGAAGACAGAGGAAGAAGGGCCTAAAATAAGAAATGTGGTTCAGGGGCCTGTGGCCTGCAGACTTCATGCTAATTTTTTGAGGACATATTTTGCTTATCTATGGTGTCAGATATCACAAAAAGTATGCATGGGCTTTTTTTTGGTAATCAGCTTTTGTTAGTGCTTGCATATTTACTGTGTGGCCCAAGACAACCCTTATTCTTCCAACGTGCTACAGAAATGAAAAAAGGTTGAAAACTTCTTCTAAATGTTGAGAACAACCCCCATCTGACAGCTAGCAAAGTATCAGGCACCTCACTCCCAATACCACAGAAGACTGAATTCCACCAACTCTCCAAATTACCTTGGCAACAGATTCACCCTCACCCTCAGCCTACAGGAAATAATATTGCTCTATAAACATGCTGGTTTTAGCCTTGTGGATCCTGGAGTAGAGAAATAGCTGACCCCTGGTATGCCTGGACTTTTCACTTACTGAACTATGAGATGATAATTAAAAGGTATTATGTTGGTACATTTGTGGCCATTTGTTTGAAAGCTAGAGAAAACTGATATAAATATTTAATAGTGTTCATGTAATAAGTAAAATTTTTCTAGGTAACATAATATGGTGTAGGCCCCATGCAAACCTTAGTGTCTGCCTGCCAGCTTAGTCAACCACATCCTTACCTTTATCTCCCTCATACCATCATTGTTATCACCACATTCTCTTCGTGATAAACGATAGTGACTAGATCACTCATGAAAAAGTTGTTTCAAAGTTACTTGGTGAAAACTGAGTGTTACTCATCTTTTTAATTTTTGTAGCACCTACTGGAGAGTCTGGCACATAGAAAGTTGTCCAAAACTACTTATTGATTAAGTTGATTTTTTTTCTCATGAATACTATCTGAACTCTATTTTATAAGATATTTCTTCCCACTTTATACCTGTTGATCACAAAATGTCAAATGTAGCCACTGAGTTGTAGCTTCGCAGAGATGGAGAATTGATATTAGAACAACCCTCCAATTCTTCTGGCACAAACAATTGGACATCTGTATCTGTGTGTTTTGCATTTGTGGATTCAACCAACTGTTGATCAAAAGCATTCTGGAAAAAAATTCACAACATTCCAATAAGCAAAACTTGAATCTGCAGACACTGAGTATTCCATTCAGTCCACAGGAATAAAGTGATGTGTAGGCATTTCTTTAGTCTATGAGGGGATGTGCGAGGGTTATATACAAATACTGAGCCATTTTATATCTTGGACTTGAGTATTCTGGGATTTTGGCATTCTAGAAGGATCATGAAACCAATCCCCACAGATGCTAGGAGACTATTGTATTTTTGAAACAGATTATTTTGTTAAGCTGCAGTCGGTGACTGTGGTGAGAGGTCAGAAGGAATACAAAATTAGGGGTCAGTCTGACAAGAGAGGCTGACAGCTTTTCTGTAGATCTAGAAATGTGCTATGGATCAACTCTGGCAAGTGCTATAATGTATGTTCTATATTAACTATGGAAATACACCAAATTCTTCAGATTATTTCTAAGACTTCCCCAGTGTTTACTCTGTAAAAATGACAAGTCCCTCCTATCTAATCAGTTTTACAGTTTCAGGAAAGCCTTTCATATATCCTTGTCTCCAGCAGGAGGAGGAAAACTGTGAGATGTGTGGTGGCCATCATTACTAACAATTTCACTGCCTTGGGAATTACCTCCATGCAATGACGGTAGCCTCTAAGTCCACAACACAGATATTATGGAACAAAAAGTGTCATAAACAAAATTAAGATGTTCAAATGATGCAGGTTATTGAATCAATTAAACATTTATGAAGGAAAAACAAGGGCATGAGATAAGGTAAACAAATGCCTAAAGGGCAAAAGCAGAGTGGAAGGACTATCCTACCTGACTTGGAGGCTCATAAATGGTGAACGTACTGCTGTATAACAAATTATACTCAAGCCTAGAAGCTTAGAACAACAAATACTTACTATATCACAATTGTATAGATCAGGGATGTAGAAAAATTCAACAACAGAATAAGTTACTGGAAAAAACTCTGAGAAAATCTGAATAAAATTCAAATGTATTAATTAAATTAAAAGTAAATCACTTTATTTAAGTATTTTTTAGAGAGCTACAAATATCGAATCTTTCCTTTCTGCTAATTCAATTCAAATATGGTATCCTGACCTGTTATAAAAGTCTGTGAAAACATACTTTCACCTTCAGCTTTTTGTGAAAGTAGGTCTATTGCTTTCTGGAATTTAATGTTTTAAAGAGAAGTGTGAGAATAACTTAATTTTTTCCTTCTTTGTAGAACATCTGATCCTTTTATCTGGATTCATTAGCCCTTTACCTTCTTAATAAATTATTTTTTAAGTTCTTTTCCTTGAAATTGTGAGCACTTCTCACTCCTGTCATCAAGGTTACGGATACTGCTTCCTGTTCACAGCAAGTCACTCCTTCTTGATAAATTTTGGGTTTTGTTTTCCTTATATTTCTTAGTGAAAAAAAATCATATAATACAAACTAGAGAGGCCAGAAGACTTATGATTTGTAAAATAACAGAAAAATTAGTTAGGCAATAAAAAAATAAAATTAAAAACAATCAGCTATTTGAACCTTCTGTATTTAATATGTTCCTGAAGAGAGAGAAAAAGAGAGAAGTATGTGTGTGTGTGAGAGAGAGATAGCGAGCACTTACTACCAACAAGATTTAAAGCCCAAATAATGAACTTCAAGAACAAGAAAAAAGACGTCCTCATCATAACTTATTCCCCATGTTAGGCTGTCGCCATCTATCTTCAGTACTTTCTTCTTTTCATTGATAGCTTCTTATTCCTTTGAGACTACAAAAGAAATTTCTGCAAAAGTTTTCTCCTATTAAATTCCAACATGCATTCTTCTTTTGATTTTCATTTCTAACATATATTTTTTCTTCTTTTCATTTGACCCAACATCTTCACAGAGATGCAATGCTAGTTGTGTATGCTTTTTAATCATCTTTGACTAGAAGAAGTTATGTCTGTACCATTATTTTTGACCTAGAAAAGTAATGGAGGATTCTACTCAACTCGTCTCTTTGTTCCCTTGGATACTTTTCATTTTACACTTAGTGCCTGAGTTGGGAGGCTATGTGTTGTGCTTTGTAATCTCTGATAGATCTTGCATTGCTGGAGTGTGGGAGATGGCAGCAGACTCTAGAGTGAGCGGGTAAAATGAACGGCTGTCAGCTGGTAACTCTAATTTGGGTAAGCTCTCTCTTGGTATTTGCCAAATTTGACATACCATCTGCCTCAGGGCTGTATACACTCCCTTCATTAGAAGTGTGAAGTTAGGGTGGTGCCTGTGGCTCAAGGAGTAGGGCACTGGCCCCATTTACCAGGGGATAGTGGGTTCAAGCCTGGCCTGGCGAAAAACTGCAAAAAAAAAAAAAAAAAAAGAAAGAAAGAAACATGAGGTTACCTCTAAGTTCACTCTTTCTATTGGCTTGAGGAGAGCCAGTTACTTTTTGGGGAAACAAGTGATTATAAAATCCCCTCAGCTCCCAAACTCTTTGTCGCATGGTTGTTGATTTAACTCTGACTTTCATCTGTAACTGCAAACCTGGCTCTCAGCTCATTGTCACCCAGTACATCTGCCCTGCTTCATCTTGCATTATTTAGGATTCTATATGACTGAAGAAATCCAAATGGCTGTTACAATAGGCTTTATTATTTTGTTTTTGATATTGTTTATATAAATAACAATACAGAAACTGGGCTCGTTTTATGTAAGGTCTGATCTACTACAAAGGGCCCAATATCTCTGTAAAATCTGTCTACTAAATTTATGGTTGAATATGGTTAAAGCTGGGTGATGGACATGTGTGTTATTACATGAGTTTCCACTTCTGTATGTGCTAGAAATTTTTAGTGTTAAAAAAGTAAAATGAAATTACCCCACTGGGAAACTCCCTTTGCATCTCTTCCTGTCTCCATCATTCCAAAAAGGGTTTGTTTTCAGGACCTTATTTTGTCTTTCATCTTATATTCTGACCTCTACATTGTGCTCGACATATGAGGGGCCCTCCATACTTGTCATTCTTTGATAAGATCCAAGTTTCTTATATCTGGCAAAGTTTCTCATATAGTCCTAGGTAAGTTAATTAAAGATGGATTTTACTGTACTCTTTTAGGGTTTTGTTTATCTAGCTGTTTTGCTTTTGGAGAGGAGAGTTAAATAAGCATTTTTTTCTTACCAAGAGAGTCTGTTGAGAGGGCATGTACTAACTTATTTGACCAGAGATGTCTACAAACATAAAGCTCAA
Organism: Arctocebus calabarensis; assembly: GCA_963573935.1. Lineage (NCBI taxonomy): Eukaryota > Metazoa > Chordata > Mammalia > Primates > Lorisidae > Arctocebus > Arctocebus calabarensis. The sequence goes on along the minus strand of CAUYON010016515.1, from coordinate 19,887 downwards.
CACACAAAAGCATACTGGTGTAAATAATCCCCCCAAAATCACTGCCTATTATACTTAATTGCCAAAAGGAGGGTTGAAAGAAATCTTCACCAACTTTTCAACTTTACTCTCTTGGCATGGCCCTAACTCCTCTCTTGTAACAACTTTTTGAGATTGGTGCAGCTGTTCCTGGAAGCAAAAAGATCTCCTACCAAGGAACTATTAGAACATTCTTCTGATGGATAAATGAAATTTCAGCAAATAATTTGCTCAAACCCATGGTGCCATCATTGTAAAAAGTAATTGATGTGAGGCAACCTTTAAATTAATATTTATGTTTCCATAAAAGGGGTGCATAATGATTAGAAACTTTTCTCAAATTTCAGAAATCTGAGACTATGATAAAACACATTGATTAGAATTGCAGAAATCTGAAAAGTCTTCTGTTTTCTTAGGTCTAAGCAATCTGAAGTTTCTTAGAACTTCAGGTGCTAATAGTCATAACAGGTTGCAGCTTATCTAACTTACAGCTTCTATAGCTCTGCTCAATAGGGGGGAGGGGGCAGGTTCTCTTGAGTCTGGTCCCTTTCTTTCAGTGTTGTTTTTCAGGGATCCCCTGCCACCCTCTGGTTTATGGGCATACCAACCCTTCTGCAGAAGCAGCCTGTCTCTGTTCATCTCAATCACTTCTTTTCTGCCAACTCACTTTTTCAACGAAAGTCTTGGGGTTTGAATCTTCCTCACTTTATCTTGGAGCAAACTTAGTATGTCCAGTTTGATTTTGTAACAGGTGCCATTATTTCCTCTGTTCTGCACTCATCAAAGCAGAAGCAGAAGCTTTGATGAGAAGCTGATCTTGCTCAGCTTCAAGAAAACTCACCCCTTAGCAAGTAAGTCATCAATTTAGAAGCATTTTCTGCTATTTCCCATACTTTGCTTGGCCACATGAACTGCTCCCCAGAGAAATGACCTATTATGTTGCACATATCATTCTCCAACTATGCCTTTATTCCTAGCGTAGTATAGTATGTTACTATGGTTTATATCAACTCTTGGCTGACTGTCAGGAATGACAGTTATGAAACATCAAGAATAGACAATCTAAATACAGAGGTCCGTAGGATAACATTGAATTGAACAGTTGCTTATAGGTTAGTAAGATGGGATTTGTTTTTAAGGAAAGAGATAGGAAATTGATAAAAAGATATCTTACAAGAGAATCCCCCAGAATATAGCAAGCATCTGTTATTTCTGAGACACTTAAAACATCCTCTACATGTCCTGTAGGTACCACTGCTCCTGCTTCATTATGGGCTATTTTTTTTTCGGTGAGAGACATTCAGCCCGACAGTTGTCATCTCAGATCTTTTAACACTCGATCTCCTTATGATGAAGGGAGTTGCAATAATGATTGCAGTGTAACAGCAGCCCTGAAATGAGGTTCTGTGCACTTTGTATTAGCCCATTCCAAGTCCACACAAGCTACATCAAGATGAGAAAAATAAGGAATTCAGTGAATCATTTATAAAATGGAATTTGCCCTATCAATTTCGCCTATTATGTTTTATGTATTTTGAGCTATTGAATGTCCTGTATTTATGAATCATGGTGAGAATAGACAGTAGGTTTTGTTGTATTTTGTTTTGCTTTGTTTTATTTTGATAAAATACAAACTCACAACCCTACCACAGCTCCTCATATCTGGTCATGAAATTCAGTACCTAGATTAAATACTGCTACAGTTCATAGTTATTTTCTACACCAGATAAGGCCTGTATTGGCAAAATGTCTGCAACAGAAGAGTATTTAATACATGGTAGTTATGGTCGTTATTATTCCCACCAAGAAAATCAGTCATTTGGAGATGTTGGATTTTCCCTTTTGAATTTCTTTTCTCCCATTTGGGAACAGCGGAAAGGAGGGTGAAATTGGCAGTGACTGTGAAAAAAAGGGAAGATGTGTGTTGTTTGTGGAAGTACATGTATAAATCAAGAAACCACCGTCAAATATATTTTGTCCAACATAGGACTCAAACAGCTGCACATGTTTGGCCGGTCAGCAAACCCCAAAGTGCCTGCTAGTTATGTATCTCCCTTCCAACAAAGCTGCTGAATGAAGATTATTCTGTAAGATTACCATACTTTATACTGTGACATATTACTACTCTGACAATAGGTGATTAGACTATGGTCAGGTGTCTGGGGTTTTATTCTTGATGAGGTGACCTGGAATGCGCTCTCTGCTTAAAACTGACAGTACATTTGATAGTGTCTCTCCACAGCAAAAGTACTTTCGTCATTGTAAATCTCGACAAACATTCTGAGAAGTAGCAAGAGAAAGAAAAATGTATAGACAGAGTTATTCATTCTACAATCATCACAGGAGCTATGTCAAAGGAAGGAGGGCATGACAAAAATGAGTAATAGGAGATGCCTGCCTCACCTATAAGCACTCTATTTTCCACCGAAATTCCAAAACTTCAATTGCATCTTGCTATTTCACTTTCATATGGCTTCTAAATTCTCTTTTATTACAAGCAACAAATGCACCTCAAGTTGCTTAGACAAAAAAAAAATTACTTTCCAAAAAGATAAGAGCTTGGCCAGGTGCAGTGGTTCACACTTGTAATTCCAGCACACTGGGAGGCCAAGGCAAGAGGATCATTTAACTCCAGGAGTTGGAGATAAGCCTGAGCAAAAGCAAGACCCCATCTGTACAAAAACTAAAAAAATTAGCCAGGTGTGGTGGTGTATCACTATAGTACCAGCTACTCAAGAGGCTGAGGTAGGAGGATCACTAGAGCCCAGCAGTTTGTGAGTTAGGCTGATGCCACAACTCTCTAGCCCAGAATTAATTAATTAATTAATTAAATATTTAAAAATAAAGAAAAGGGCTTATTTCAAAGAACCAATAGAATAGTAGGAAGTAAAGGGCTGGGTATAAGAAAGGACTTGGATTTAGGAACGCCACCATCAGACTTCTCTGAACTTCTGCTTTTAGGAAGTTTCTTTATAAAAGGAAATAGCAGACTAGATTTTTCTACTTCCACCCATCACCATAGCCTAAAATACAGAGGCACCAGTATCTACATTATAGTCCTTAAACTTTACCAATGTCTACTCCAAATTCCTAAATAAAGGTTTTAATTACCTGGATGGATCAGATGTGCATGAAAACACCATTTTCACTTTTGTGGCTATAAAAGAAAGGCATGTCATAGGCACAAGGTTCTAGGCTGAAAATCAAGTAGCTGTCTACCAAAGTTTACTTGCATTTTCACCTTTCACAAGCTCTTAGTTCTTAAAACCTGGAAGAGCTTAGCTCAGGGAGATATCCTAAGTGTCAGGAGCTTTCTCTGAAAGAATTCACAGTTGGGTATTGAAAATAATGGTGAAAAGGGGGTATTTACATGATATTATGCATAGACAACCCAGAAATGTCTAAATTTATGCCTAAAATAGACCATAAGTTCACCAGCAGAAGGATTAAACAAAAGAAACAATCTTAACACTGTATTCTCCTATGTTCTTTATTCTAAGTTACCTTTAAGTTTCTGAATTTTAAATGCATTATATAACTAATAATAAAGGAAATTTGACAGAAGAGCTGTGACCTAATAATTGGCCACACATATATCAACTTAACCACCCATGGAAGATATTTATTCAGTCTTACCGAGTCACATGCTCTTGTAGCACATTTTTAAACTTGTTATGCACCTTTAATTGTTAATTAAAATATGTTCAAAAGATTACAGTGGATTTCTTTTGGCAAAAAAGAATTTATGATTTCACAGAAGGTTGCTTTCTAATAATCAGAAGCAACATTAACAGCTAATGTCTTGGATTATATCACAGAACTTAGACGAATTTCAAGTGGGAAAGGTTATTCTGACTGGTTAATGGTTTATAAGAGTCTGTCACTCAAACACACATATAGGACTTTTGCTATCAGAATCTTTGTGGCCTATTAGGAACAAACAAAACAAGTTAAACCAAATATTAAATGCAGATAAAAACCTAGTTTCTTCAACAAGCCTCAGATGTAAAGGAACTTACTAGATCAAAATCAAAAACACAGTTTATAGAAAGCAGTGTATCCTGTGATGAAATACTAATTTCTGAATCCAGAGGAGAATCGAAATCTGCTTAAATACAAGGTTGTTTACTGAAGAAAAAATGATTTATAATTTTATGGATATATGTGTTATCTATTAAGATTTTTAAAATGTGCATTTAAACGCATTTTATTTTCTGCAAAGTATAACAATGGTACATTTTGTGATGCATCTAGACTAAAAGAAATAAAGAATTAGAAGTAGCTTGCTTCTCACCCCCCAAACAGAGTTTTAGTAGCTAAGCTAGGCCCCATAGAAAAATCTCCTTTTCCTAAATTGGATGGGCTGAGATTCTCTGCTTCAATCTCTAACCACCATTGATTTGGTTCTAATCACCTTCTGGCTCCATGACAGGAAGAGACAAAGTATCACTCAAGACACTTCACTTTTATAGCACATTGGCCCTGTTTGTTTCTGGAACCTAACCAGTCAGAAGAAAAACGATAGCATCCCCATTGAGGACTGCACAGGAGAGGCAACAAAGATTGGGAAGTAAATGTGAGGCACAGACAACATGCTCATCCTTAAAGATTAGAGAATTGGCTGGGGTGATGAACTTGACTTGGATCTTAGAGGAGAGGTGGGTTGACAAAGCCAGAAAGGAAGATGGAGGATATTTTAAAGGCAGGCAATAAGCAATGGAAGAAAAACACAAGCATGGAAAAGAATAAAACCTCCTTGAAGGGGTTGAACTGGAGAGTTAATAGTAGGAAAGATGTTCATGTGTGGGTAGAGAGCTTTATCAATTCAAGCTCTGTCAGGCAGAATTACCCTCCAGTCCATTAAGAGAAACACATACTCTTTTTTATTTGATAAGATGAAAAGACCTTAAAAAAACTCTAGTTCAGAGCTAAACTATAAGCTCTATGTGAGCAGGCACTGTCTGAATTATTAAATAAGGTGCAACCACATCCATTTACCATGGTATTCAACACATTTCATATGTTCAAATGATATTTGCGAATGAATTTCTGTAAAGGTCTAGGTGATCTGAAAAGCTCAAACATTAAACTTTTGATATTCCCACATTGTAAGCACAGAATTATACTCAATAAGAGAGTAAATTTGACAATTAATTCATTTGCATTCATTATACTGTACACAGAAAAGGAATGATTCAGTATTTAATAACAAATTTATAAAATAAAACTCTCCTCTTCCATTCTTGATATTGATAATATGCATGTTTCCTTTTATTCTGAGTCACTCTCATTGGAAGTTTATCTATTTTATTGATCTTTCCAAAGAGCAACAAGTTTTGGTTTTATGATTTCTTCCAACATGCTTTAATTTTCTACTTCATTGATAGCTGGCCTTATTATTTCTATCCTTCTACTCTGTTAGAATCTAATTTGTTATTTTTTAACATTCTTTCAAAATGCAAACAAAGAATAAATTGTATTTGATAAGATGAGCAAGTTGATTATGAATACATCTCAGTAAGTTTCCAAATACTACCTGCAATAGAGGAGATAATACAAACCACGGCTATGTACCTAGCTCCCCTGACGTAAAGGGTGGGAGAGTTTATAAGAGCTGGGGCAGAGAAACCACAGACAATCTGTGTTTACTAATTTGACTTTACACAAAGGAGAAGGAAACTCTCTTTTATTTTCAGAATAAGTGGAAAGGCACCCTCTGAAGTCAAGCTCACACTCTTTCACAGAGTACGGGAGACAGTGTCTCCTGAGTGATTGCATTTTAAGGGGATGGCTGCAAGGTCCTTGGAGAAGAATACTGAGCTTAGGGAATGGCAAGAGGCTTTCTAAAAGATTTACTTCTCCAGGGGACAAAGAAAGATCTTCTAAAGGTTTTCTATAGGTTTTCTGAAGTAAATGTTCTATGAAGATGGAAGTCAGGAACTCAGAGTCAGGAAGAACCCTGGCTAATGCTTAGTCAAGCTATGAGGAAGATTAAGCAAAATTTAGATTTTTTTTTATCAAAAGCTTTTAAAACTATAATTCTCCCTCTAGGATTGTTGTAGTTGCAAACCACAAAGTATGCCATTTTTTCCTCAGTTCAAGACTTTTAAAAAATTTCTATTGTGATTCCTTCCTAGACTCATTGGTTATTTATAAGTACACAGTTTGATTCCCACATATTTCAGGATTTTCTAGTTATCTGTGTTATTTTTTCTATATACATTAAATTTACCTTGATTAAAAACAAGACATACATAACATGATTTCAGGCCTTTAAAACAGCGTATTGTCTATTATTATAAATGTTTCCTCTGCTTTTAAAATGAACTCATGTTCTGCAATTGTTGATTGATGTGCTTTGATTATATCGGCCAAGTCAAGGTGATAAAACATTGTTTAAATATTTTACAGTCTACTACAGGTGTTCTCAAACATCCGGCCTGCGGGGTATTTTTGCTGCCGGTTCCTGTCCTGTTAGCAACCCACCGGTCCCGGCCGCAGTGCGCATGTGTGGAATGTGCACCACACTCTCGGACTCCTCTCCTCCTCTCTGTCTCTCCCTGCCGGGTCTTTTTGCCACCCTGCTTAGCAGCCGACTCATCCCAGGCCTCAGTGCGCATGTGTGGAATGTGCACCACACTCTCCAACTCCCCTCCTTCTGTCCGTCTCTCTACCCCTCCTCTTGGGTGAGACTGAGACTCTTGATCGGAGGAGTCACAAGTTTGCCTGTGCAGAGCCTGCTGATGGAGGTGAGAACAAGTTAGGATTTCTTTTTTTTTTTTTTTCAGTTTTTGGCGGTGTCCAGGTTTGAACCCTCCACCTCCGGTATATGGGGCTGGGGCCGTACTCCTCTGAGCCACAGGCACCACCGATTTTTTTTTTTTTTTTGAAGTTAGGAGGTCTATTTTATTTTTAATTTTGCAGTTCATAGGGCTTTTTTTTTTGTGGTTAAGGGGGGCCTTTTTTTTTCCTGAAGTTAGGAGGTCTTTTTTTTGGCAGACAGAGGGCGCCTTTTTTTTTTTTTTTCACTTTAAATATTGTATTTGTATTTGTTCCCGGTTTTGTTTTGTTTATTTTTCAGTTTTTGGCCGGGGCTGGGTTTGAACCCACTACCTCCAGTATATGGGGCCAGAGCCCTTCTCCTTTGAGTCACAGGCACCGCCCCCATTTTGTTTTTTTACTTCAAAATAAGATATGTGCAGTGTGCATAAGAATTTGTTCATAGTTTTTTTTTTTTTTTTTGAACTATAGTCTGGCCCTCAAACAGTCTGAGGGACAGTGAACTGGACCCCTGTTTAAAAAGTTTGAGGACCCCTGGTCTACTATCTCCTGCTTATTCTATCAGAATTAAATATGCTTTATTCTATTGATATTAACCACTGTTTTAATTTAGGTGCTGACAAATGCCTGGGGTGGGGTGGGGGCCAGACTGCAGGCAGACTTTGAGAGCCACTTCCCTGTCATTTCCTCCTCTGAAATTTTAAGCCTCAAATTCCTGATTTCTTGGGCACTGTAATTCTCACCCCTGCTAAATCTTTAGTCCCATAGGTGGTTACTTTCTACTTGACTTTACTCCTTTGCAGTCTTAGCTACCCTCATAAACACGAAAGTGATCAATACATGTTAGTTTCCTTTTCCATAATTGTCACTAGCTTAGGCTTTCTAGGCCTGGAAAGTAAACTCATACAATTTAGAAAGTGTGAGGGCCCAAAAAGGGCGCCCAAGCCAGGCTTAAATGTCAAAACACAGCCTGGGGACATCTACCCATCTTCTCCCAGTACCGAGAAATAATTTTCCGGATTGACCCTCCCCCCTCCCTTGCACACATCCTGTTACAGCCCAAACCGCAACCTCCCGTTGGCCTAGCTTTCCTACCGGCACAAAAGTTAATTCCGTGCTGAAGCTTAAAATGGCGCCTGCCCCCACGCCTGCACACAAAAGGTAGGCGCCCGTTCACGCGCCCGCATAACCAGCTAATAGCCGGAACTTCAAACCTGCCTATCAGCAAACGACACGCTCCCTTATATCCCGCCCCTTCCTCTCCCTACTCACTTGTAAGCTTTAAAAACTGGCTTCCCGCCGCCATTAAACAGACCTTGACAAGAAACCTGCTTGGTCTCGTTCTCTCTTTCTCTCCCATTCTCTTTCAGGCTCGGTCCCCCTCGTCCCCACAAATAACCACGTCCCGCAGGACGGGACATGTATATATATAAATTTTTATTTTAATTGAGACAGAGTCTCACTATGTCACCCTGGGTAGAGTGCACAGCTCACAGCAACCTCAAACTCCTGAGCTTAAGTGATTCTCTTGCCTTGGCCTCCCATGTAGCTGAGACGACAGGCACCCGCCACAGCGCCCGGCTATTTTTTGGTTGTAGTTGTCATTGTTGTTTGGTGGGCCCGGGCTGGGTTCAAACCCACCAGCTCCAGTGTATGTGGCCAGCACCCTAGCTGCTGAGCTTCAGGAGCTGAGCCAAAATTTAGTTAGTTTTTTTTTTTTTTTTTGAGACAGAGCCTCAAGCTGTCACCCTGGATATGGGTCACCCTGGATAAGCTATGACATCACAGCTCACAGCAACCTCCAATTCCTGGGCTCAAGCGAGTCTCTTGCCTCTGCCTCCCAAGTAGCTGGGAGTACAGGCGCCCACCACAACGCCCAGCCATTTTTTGGGTTGCAGCCGCCATTGTAGTTTGGCGGGCCCCAGGCTGGATTCGAACCTGCCAGCTCAGGTGTACATAGCTGGCGTCTTAGCCCATTGAGCCGCAGGCGCCGAGCCCAAAATTTAGTTTTGGATATCATATATTCTTTACTTTCAAATTAGATAAGAAGTAATCAAAATTTCCATATATACAACATATACATATATATTTTCCGCCCTGAAGCCCGTCTGCATTAGTAAAGCAGTTCTTTACTGACAGGATATCCACAAATAAGTTCAGTTAGAGCCGGTGACAAGTATGATGCCTGTGCAAATATTTCTTGTCTGTCCTTAGAATGCCCTTTTCTATTTCCATGCGAACATCGTCACATAAGGATCGAAGCAATTAATTAGCCAATTTGAAAATAATTCCTTCTGGCAAGCTGGCCACCTTCCTTTAGCAAGGGTGAAAAATGAACAATCTAGGAGACATGTATTAAATTCACTAATTAAATTAAATGCAAAACCAAGGATTTCCAGGGACCATGTCATAAATCCAATAGATGTTTTATAATTAGCAATTAGATCGCAGTCATTCATTTAATTGTAAGCAGTTCTCTATTTTAAGGATAAATTCACAAAACAACACAAAGTGTCAAATGTACTTGGATGCTAGTACCTCAACATTTATTTCTACCATTAGATTTTCAGATGGCACAGATATTATGAGAATTTTTTTTCTAGAGTTATGCGACTTCTCCTGTATCTTTCTAAACCTCAGGAGAGAGAATATACTGCTAAATGCATATTAATATCCTGGCCATATTGGTGGTGTGACAAGAATGCCACTTGCCGCTTCAGAAAGATGTCATCACACAGGAGGACAATTATTGCAACCTGTCCTCTCTGCAGGGGAACCATATTGGGTTTGGCAATATAGTCAAATAGATCTTACGTGATGAGAATTGGCGACCACAGCATGGCTGAAGCACCATTCCTTCCAGTTTCCTGTGGAGCTGTCAGCCTTTCTGTTTTGGCTGGAGCACCTTTGTGTTCAGTGAAACACTGGTGAAGGGTAAACTCTGCAAGTGGGCGTTGAGTACAGTGGAATCTCCATAGCTGAACACCTTTCTACATTGACCACCTTCTTAAGTTGACCTAATCGTCATAGATTGGACATGCACCACATGTATGTATCAGCACAGTAGGCCTCGTTCTTTACGTTCACCACCTCTGTATGTTGACCAGTTTGTTGCAGTCCCTTGGGTGCTCAACTTACAGAGGTTCTACTATATAGGGATCTGAAAATGAGGGTGGAGGCTTGAGTTGGTGCTAGCTATTTCAGAGTTAAGACTTCCCAAGAAAAGAGGGTAAAGTGCCAAGAGACAATGTCAAGGTGGTGAACTGGGGAAGAAAGAGAAAGTGGAGACAGAAACCACTGTGACAGACGTGGGTGCTTCTGGGTTAGTGGTCCCAGGTGGGGAGTGGGCTTAGATCTGGATGTGAGTCAACCCCACGAGCACCTCCTTCCTTTCCTCAAAGATGGAGCTGGGAGGGTCTAGCTCCTATGCATGGACAAAGGTGTATTTCAGCTTGCGGTGGCAGAGCAAGCTCAGGAGATATGGCCAGACGCCACACTGCATGTGAGGTTAAATAGGAAGTAACGCAGACTGAAAAGCCAAGTTTAGAATCAGAAAAACAACTAGTCAGCAAACAGCAGTGAGGACAATCTGTCCCAGAGCTGGAGCCGAGGATCACTGGGCTCTGACAGTAACAGGCACCACCCTGCACAAAGCAGCTACTATGACCGCCCAGCACCAGCGTGGGCTGGGACCCAGCCACAAGTGCAGGCCTTTCATCCTGGAAGAGCCCTGCTAGGAAGCAAAGTCTGCTAGGAAGGGAAAGTAGAAATTTAAATGCAAATCAGGGAGGGAGAAAAAAAGAAAAAAAAGGAGAGAAACCATAAGGTCCAAACTGAAAACCTAAATATGTCCTTCATTTCAAATTCCACAGTAAGTGCAAAATTATTATATGGGATTAGAGAATTCTGAAGTAAAACTTCCGTACAAACAGGGTATTTGCATATTTTGTTATTTAAGAGGAAGATGTGGGGTAACAGAGGATTTATGGCATGCTACCTCTGTAGCCAGAATTGATTTCAGTGAATTCTGGCCTTTCCTATGAATTGTTAAAAGTCAGATGATGAATAAATCAATATTTATATGGAAATACTCATTTGTTTTTCTTTTAGCAAATATTTATTGTTTGGCTACTTGGCTCTTGGCACAGTGCCGAGTATTAGGCATGCAATGGGGAGCTTGCAGAGCAGCAGGCCCAACAATCATACTGATTATTGTAAAGCCGAAACTGTACTACAGGATATTGGAAAGTGGGAAGATTTGACTTAGAGCCCTGAGGGAAGTCTTTGCTAAGAAATGGACAATTCCACATAGAACCAATAACATGTTCAAAGGCCCTGTGGCATGAAGCATGACCTAAAAGGCTACCCTGGGCATCTATAGGAAGAAGTGGCAGGATAAAGATAAAGGATTATCTTTATTCTCAGAGCAGTGGAAGTTCTTGAAGGGTTTTAGCAGCAGAGTTACATTCTCAGAAATATGTTTCTAAAAAAAAATCAGTCTGGCTTCTGAGTGGAGGAGAAAGGTCAGGTGTAGTTACAGGAACACTAGGGCAGTGGTCTAGGCTGTTGCAGGCAGGGACCATTAAAGTTCTAGAGACAGGGAGGGATGCTTGCGTGGGTCAGGGTGGAGATGGATTTGAGAGGTGCTTAGGACACAGAGTCAATAAGACCAGCTGTCAGAATCAGTAAGTAGGTAAGAAAGAAAGGCCAAGGGCAATTTCTGGATATCTGGTTTGAGAACAGGAAGAACGGTGGTACCTTTTGCTGAAATAAGAGCAAACAGAGGAGGAGCATAGTTTGGAGGATGGGAAGATACAGAATTTAGCTTTGAGGCTCTGTGCCTTTGTGATGACAAGCTGGCAAGTGGACAGGTGGGTCAGAGGCACTGATTGAATGTCTGGCGTCACTTGTGCCATTCGCCCTTGCTAAGAGTGCTCGGGAAGAGCGTGCAGAGTGGATAAAAAGGAGAGGACCCGGCACTGCAGTCTTGGACATTTGACGGCCAGGTCTGTGCGAGAGGGAGCAGCCAGAGAGGTGAGGTGAGGTGAGCCGGGAAGAGCCCGGCACCGCCAAAGGCAAGGAAGGAGAGCACTGGGAGCAATGAGGGTGTGAAACCAGCCTCACGGAGGGGCTGTGCACTTGAGCCAGATGAGGACAGCAAAGGCCCATTGAATCAAAGCAAAAGAATGTCCGAGACCTTAGCAAGATGGATTTTAATGGGGGATCGAGTGACAGGCAGCAGGAGGCACTGGGGAGTGAGGAAGGACGAGGAGGATGTACAACTCCAGTGCTTTGTGAGCTGGAGGCAGCTGGCTGGCACAGAGGCTGAGGGCCTGGGGACCTTCAGTGTGAGAAAGAGGAGTTGGCTGGGAGACAGGTTATGCCTGAGAGAGAGGAGTCACTAGGGAGGGAGCTTCCAGAGCGATGCGATGCGAGGGGACACATCCCTAGCCTGAGTAAAGGGCTGGGATGAATGTTTAGCATCTAGATGGTCAAAGCGTCCTCTTGTGTCCAGATTCGATTTTCTTTGCATTGCAGCAGGCAGTTTCTGCAGAGAGTGAGGGAAGGAGAAGGGTGTCTGTGGGATGCAGAGGGAGCTGTCACTGAAGGAGGGAGGAGTTAATAAAAAAAAATATAGTAAGAGGATTCGCCTGCAATTGGTTTTTATGCATTTGCAGTAAAATCAGTGTGTTCTACTGCCTGCCTTTCTTCAGAGGGTTCAGCTGCCAGTGGGGCTGGGTTGTAGTTGGGTTCCTCAGAGTTGAAATTTTGCCAGAAGAGAAAACTAAAAAGGCTGAAAGGACAGGGGATTAGAGAGTTCTGGTAGAGTTTATGCTGGGCTCTGTGCAATGAGGAGGGAACAGACAGCAGGACAAGGTCAAGGTGCTGGGATGCTGAGGAAGGAGCCTGACATCCTGATGAGGCAGAGGAACGGTCTCTGTGGGGCTGGCCGAGCCAGCCAGGGACAGGGGAAGAAGTGGAATTCAGAGGATGTCTACAGCAGTGACTCCGCGGGTGGGGGAGCGGATAGTGATGGCAGGACGCAAGGTGCACACTCTGGGATAGACGGCTGAGAACTTGAGGAATCAGAAACTCTCCGTCCAGTGGACTGTCGTGTGGTCACTGACATTCCTGGGCATATGGCCAGATGCTAAGACGCTAACAAATGACAGAGAAGGGAGTGACCAGGAATTGGCCAGAAGACAATGACACAAAGGGGTGGTAGAGCTGAAACCAGGAGGCTTGAAATAGCGAGATTTTTTTTCTTTTTTGCCAGAGGAAACAATAGCAGGGGATGGAAGCAGAAAGGAGGAGGGGGAGCGGCAGCTCCCTGGGGTGCACAGGGCAGAGGGGAGCCCAGGGCAGTCCTCAGCTTCTCTGGGAGGAGGCAGCTTTCAGCTGAGGCCACTGAAGGAAGATGGGGAGGTGGGACAGTTTCTGTGGTGTCAGAGGGGAAGGCAGTGGGGGGCCAGTCAGGGCCCAGAAGCCAGGGCGTTATTAGAAACACAGAGAGGAGAGAGAACACAGCAGCCCCCTTATCCACTGGGGGTATGTTCCCGAAACGGCAGGTAGCACCAAGCCCTATGTATATATTTTTATACATACTACCTGTGGTGAAGTTTAATTTATAACTTAGGCACAGTTATGATCAACAATAATACAATAGAACAATTAGGAAAAATATGATGTACTAAATGCTACATGCATGTGGCCTCTCAAAATATCTTATTGTACCCCACTCACCCTTCTTGTGAGTGTGGGAGATGATTCAAGCTGATGTGATGAGATGCAGCAAGGCCAAGGACACAGGCCTTGCATTGTAGCATCAGCTACCATTGACCTTCTAGGTCATGAAGCCCCGATGACCTTAGGGGTGGGTGTCATGCAGTGGTTTTCAACCTTTCTTTATCAGATGGTACCCTTGATCCTGTAGTTAAACTTTTGTGGCACATTTAAATTGTTTTGATTAAGAAAAAGAGTGAAGGGCAGTGCCTGTGGCTCAGTGAGTAGGGCTCCAGCCCCACATGCTGGAGGGGGTGGACTTGGACCTGGTCCTGGCCAAAAACTTCCAAAAAAAAAAAAAAAAGAGTGAAAAAAAGAATATGCTTAATGTGCTTTGAACTTTGTTTCAAAAATAATTTAATTGATGATCTTTAAAAACTTTCACAACACACCTAAGATCCCCGTATGGCTCACCAGCGTGCCACGACACACCAGTTGAAAATCACTGAATTAGGCCAGGTGTGGTGGCTCATACCTGTAATCTCAGCACTCTGGGAGGCTGTGGTGGGTGGATTGTCTGAGCTCACAGGTTCAAGACCAGCCAGGGACAGAGCGAGACCTCCATCTCTAAAAAATAGCCAGACATTGTGGTGGGCGCCTGTAGTCCCAGCTACTCAGGAGGCTGAGGGAAGAGAATCGCTTGAGCCCAAGAGTTGGAGGTTGCTGTGAGCTATGATGCCACAGTGCTCTATTGAGGGCAACAAAGTGAGATTCTGTCTCAAAAAAAAAAGAAAGAAAGAAAGAAAGAAATTCACTGAATTGTGAGAAATAGACCAGGTCAATGACTAGCAGGTGTCCACAGTACGAAGATGCTGGACAAAGGGGGGATTCATGCCCTGGGTGGGACTGAGCAACACGTGTGAGAATTTCAGCATGCCACTCAGAATAGTGCACAGTTTAAAGCTTATCAATTATTTGTTTCTGGAATTTTCCATGTGATATTTGCAGACCATGACTGACCGCAAGTAACTGACATCACAGAAAGGAAAACCAAGGGGAAGGGAGGATTCCTCACTATGAAGTATAGACCAGGAAGAGGGAAAATGCCTTTAAAGGAAGAAAGAAACCAATAGCCTCTACTCTCTACCATATGAACCCAAATTCAACCAAGAAGACCAGGACTCTCTAGTACAGAGGTTCTCAACCTGTGGGTCGCGACCCACAGGAACTGTATTAAAGGGCCACGGCGTTATGAAGGTTGAGAACCGCTGCTCTAGCAATTCTCTGACTTCCAAGCAGAGGGGACTTAAAGAATTTGTTCATAGTGGGGTTTGAACTCCATTTTAAACAGCTCTCTTAACATTTAACTTCAAATATTTATTTCACAGCTTAAAAAAGCCTGTTTGTATCCCAGTGAGAAAACAGAACAAAAATATAAATACAAGCTTGCCAATTAAAAACACCAATTTAATTACCTCTTGGCTTTCTCCTCTTGAAACTGAACAATCTTAGCCCCTTATATGTTTTTTTTTTTTTTTTTTTACATAGGTCTTACTTTCTAATCTGGATTCACTTTGGGGATAGAATGCTCTCCAAGTTCTTCTTGTCCCTTAACTCTGGAGCCCAGGAACGGACACGTACTTCTGGAAACGTTTGACTAATACCAAATATAAAGGGAGGCGATCTCACTGCTCCTCCAGGCCCTTTTTTTGCACCCTAACACTGTGCGGTTTTAAAACACTGATGTTATGACCAACTCCAGTCCTTCTATTTCCATTGCTGGCTCCTTTTTAGACTTAACTCCCTGCAGCCAGTCACATCTTTTCTATTTGTAAACTTTACTTCCCTCTCCTGAAGGTTATCCTACCCTGCATTTATCGTCAGAGAACTTTAAAAAGCATCTAATTGGAGAAGTGTCTCCGATGTAGTGGGGTTATTTTAAAGTTTGTTCTTTACCAGCAAGCTGAGGCCAGCCTTCGCACTCCTCCAGAGAGGCAGTGTAATGTGCTCTGAGTTTCCTTCACACCAATGCTGTGGTTTAGGACACCTGTTTGCAAACATTTCAGCCTGATTGTTCTGTGCTTCTCCTGGGGCTTCTCTGTGCTGGCAGCGCTGCTGGGAGGTCAGACCCCAATCAGTGTTAATCCACCATCCTTCTGGCTTTTACCCATGTTAAGAAAATCAACTCCCTAACGATTCAAACCTTAAGTCCAACTTTTCTAGATGTTAATGTCGAAGACAGCTATTTTCCCAGTTAATATGTGCAGACAGGGATCTCATCTTTTAGATCCCAAATTAGCACCTTGATTACTATTATTATTATTGCCTTTTAGGTTCTTGTATATATTATGTAGCTCAGGGTCTATGCTGCCCTCCAGGAGCCTGTGAGATGGCTCGTCCTAATTTCTAGCCCAACCATTGGAAAGAACAAGAGAAACACTAAACAGTGAAAGAAGGAGTGAATATAGTCAGAAAATGCTGGAAATGATAAACCTCAGCAGGTATTAATCTTTCCTCAAGCCAGGACTTCTGTCCACGTTCCAAAGCTCTATACTTCAACCTCTCTCTTCCTTTACTCAGTCCTTGGGATTTCTTTGTAAAAATGTTGTTACAAACATGTGTATCTAAAATTTGTTTCCCCTGTGAAACTACAGGTCCCATGAGAGAAGTTCCGGATGTTGACAAATTTATCTCTGTTTCACTCAAACTATGTCTTATGTAGTATCTTACAACGATCAATGCTCAACCAATATTTATCGAGTGAGGGAACAATGAAAGTTTAGAAGAGTTCAGTCCTAAATTGGATTTTTGTTTTACCAAAGTAATTTAACTTTAATCAAACCCTTTCTTTTTTCTGACCTGAAAGTTTAACTGACTTAAATAGTAAAAAATGAAAAATAATCAGTTTGAAATCTGGAAATGAAGATGTTTTGGTACAAAAGGAGAACACTCATCAATTTTCTTTAAAAAGGCACTCAAATTAGTTTTCATAAGTCAATGTAAGAGGAAGTTACATGTCCACTGCCTCTTTCAATTCTAGACAAACCCTTTGGAAATCTCCAATCAGCCAGTTCCAAAAATTCCCTATAATAACAATTCAGTGAGAACAGTGTGTCTGGATCCTATTAGACAGTTTTAAATGTTGTGATTATGTAGAAGTATCATATGGAAGGAAGTACTTCTGGATAAAGCACATATTAAAAATGAACAAGACCATTTGGGAAAAGTTAGATTGAATTAAACATGTAAATCTGATATTTTGTCCTATGGTTGCTAAACAAGCAGAATTATCTAGGCCAGGCTAAGAAAGCTATTGTTTACAATAGTGATTGTTACTGGGACTATTAATTTCTGTTAATAACTGACCCTTTATGTATCAGGAAGTCTAATGCATTGTGTCCAAAAGGATGTAACAGTATCACAGGGCTATTCATATTTACAGCTTAGTATTTTCTCCATAGAATTTATAAAGTGTCTTAAGCTAATGCAAAGTGAATCTTCAACATTTTGATGAGAAAAAAACTGGCAACATATAAAAAAAGATCATCTGAACTACTTATTCTAATGTAGTTTACATATTAACTAAAGGTTAGCCTCTATGCTGCTGTTTCTGATGTTACATGGAATCCAGAATTCAAAAAAGAAGAAATGAAGATACTATGAGCGTGGCCTTCTGCAGCACTCCCTGGTGTCACATATAAGCTCACCAGGATCCAGTCCCACGATTTCCCAGCCAACACAGGAGGAAGACAGTAGCCTAAGCCCATTGTCTGTTGTGGTCTGCAATTATCTCTACAATTACTTCACATGTCTAGGAAGAAATTTGGAAATCGGCCATCCACTGAGTTGCACAATATCCCTACCCCGTGAAGAGTTAAAGAACAGCCTAAAGAACATCAGCACTAACAGACAAAACATAAACCCTTCCCCAATGTTAGGTACAACTGCGCCACTCGCTGACATTTTACTCTGTGTTAGGCATGATGCTAAACGCTTTGTGTACAGCATCTCACTTATTCCTTACCATGAATGCCCATAAAATGGGCATTATTCTTCCTATTTTATAGGGGAAGAAACAAGGGATTGCAAGGGATGAAATGACTTGCTCCACATTGCTCAGCTGGAAAGTGGTAGTGCTTGCAATTCCAAGTCTGGCCCAGGGTATCTCAGAGAAGACAGAGGCTGCCCTGTGGTCCTTTGGTATTGGTGCCCAGACTCGAAGCTCAAACTGCTTGGCAGAAAACTTAGGACCTTGCCTGATTCTAACTAGCTCTTTTATCTTTTTCCAAAATGTGTTTGATGGAAGCATTGTACTGCAAGATATCCACAGAGGAATGGGTTCTAGAAGCAAAACTTGGAAGTACTGCAATGAAAATTCCTCTCTTGAAGAGTCACATTATATAGTAGCATCTTAAAGGTTCAGGGAAGTCTAACATTAAAGAAACACTATCTAACTTAGGGTTTCCTACACTGACTTGAATATAGAACCCTTTTTGTTCCAGAAAAATCTATTAATAACACTTGAAATTTGTATTCTGCAGAATACATCTTGAAAAATGGCAACTTAGAACATTTCTTAGGTTCTTGTTTTGGACTCCTACTGTTATATTCCAACAGTTCTTGTATGTTTTTGAATATCTCACTGCTTGGATCAAGCTGGAGTTTGTTCCATCTCTTTGGACACAAGGCCTGCTCTTAAGAGTTAATTCTGTGCTCCAAACCCATCCAGATCCTATATTCTTACTCCACCCCTGTGATTCCATGTTGCCTAGGTCCCAATCACAATATGAATAAACCCATTTAAGTTACAACAAACACGGGGAAAATAAGAGAAAGATGATAGGAACAGAGGAAGCTAGAATAAAAAGGAGAAAACAGGTGATTCAGTTTTCCTGTTTGAAAACTTAACAACCATTTCCTTAATGACATATAATAGTGTACAGAATGTATTTGGAATTGTATACAGAATTGTATTCTTATTTTGGAACCATTTCAAAAAGGCTTAACTATGTTTTTGTGTATAGAATTGCAAACTTAAAATTAGAAAAATTCTATCTTCCACAACAGGTATGACTTTCAGTGAAATAAGTTCTACCATTCAGTTGCACGGAGCACAAATTTTCTGTAGAAATAATAATTAGCTCATGTGTTCACTCAATGCATATTTATTGAGCACTTACTAAATACTATGATTTTTTTTCTATGTATTTAAACAAATAGGTTGAAAATATTGTGTAACAGAAGGTAATAACTACTGTGGAAAAATATCGGGTGTCCTAAAAGTGTCCCACAAAGTCAACGTATACAAAGAAAACAAAAAATTATAGCTAAATGTATGTTGATTTACAAAATATTAATAACAAAATTTTACAAAATATTTACAAAATATTATGTACGTGTCGGCCACCTCTTTGTGAACTTTTGTTAACAAAGGTTAATTGAGCTACAATTTCCATTTTCCCGATGGGTGGCACCTTCCTGGATGACTTTTAGGACCTCCTGTAGATATAAAAAAGCTGAGTAGGACCCATCTCTTTCAGAGGAAGACTACAAATCACACTATCGAATGTGAGCAAAGATTTAAAGGAATTGAGGAATTGAATACCTGATGTATTTTTATAGCCACAACTATCTGTGTATTTTACATCCACAAGCCATTCTCCTTTATTTTCCTATTGTTCCCAGATTTTTTTTTAAATTAAGTACTTAAAATTAAGTATTTTTAAATACTTTAATTATTTGTAAAAACATGAATATTCAAATGATTCAGCAAAGTAAAAGTAAGAAAGCACAGGTGACATGAAATGTTACCATTTGCTATAATTTTGGTGAAAATCTCCCTATATAGCTCTATCACACTAACACGTACTTGTAATTTTGTTAAATGTGAGAGCACAGCTATCTTCTTGATATACTGATTTCCTTTCTTTTGATATAAGAAAGCAGTGTGACTGCTGGTAGTTTTATTTTTACTTTTTTGAGGAACCTCCATACTGTTTTCCATAGTGGTTGCACTAATTTACAGTCCTACCAATAGTGTATGAGGGCCCCCCTTTCTCTACATACACTTGCAATTTTAGAAAAATGATACCATACTGACATGGTTCTCTAACATGCTTTCCCCATTACTTAGTATTTTTTTAGAGAAAAAAATAATATTTTACTGCTTTTTAATTTTTTTTTTTTTTTTTTTTTGTAGAAACAGAGTCTCACTTTATCCCCCTCGGTAGAGTGCCGTGGCGTCACACAGCTCACAGCAACCTCCAGCTCTTGTGCTTAGGCCGTTCTCTTGCCTCAGCCTCCTCCCGAGTGGCTGGGACTACAGGCGCCCACCACAATGCCCGGCTAGTTTTCTGTTTTGCAGTT